>LAPY01002758.1:3396-18029 GCA_000970635.1 Eragrostis tef
CTCCCCCAGACGAGGATGACAGCCCCTCGCCCCGCAGAGGTCACTCCACCGGGACCATGTCACCGGAGCTGGAGCCCCAAAGGACTCAAATGCCAGCGAGTGGGTCTGCGAGCCCAGCAGAATTTAGAGTTCATAAGCCCACTGGTTGCATGGATGCTGCAACTCAAACTGATGATCTTGGCAGAAGGTCGGGTCGGAGAGGACCTGAAATGCGCAAGAAGAGTTTGAGCACAGACCATGATGCTGTGGTTCGTGAAATTTCAGAGTACCGGCAAAGCCTCCCTCGCCGGTCAGCGGAACTTCAAGGATTCTCCAGGGAACTCTTGTCCCAATGTCCTACTCCCGTGAGCATAGCCTCAACCCGGGGCAAGTCCGAGAGCTTAGAATCCTTGATACGAGCAGATAATGCGACAAACAGCTTCAGAATTATTGAAGAGGATGATATCGTTGTGCCGACCTGCCCAAAGCTGAAGCCAACAAATGTGTTGATGCAACTCATCACTTGTGGCTCACTTTCAGTGAAAGATAATGAAAATATCGGAATTGTTCAGGCTTACAAGCCAAGGTTCCCAAACCTGAAGTTCCCATCACCGTTAATTTCTCGCACCATGATGATGGGTGAGCTTGATTACTTGTCAGAAAATCCCAGGTTAATGGGGATGAAATTGGAAGAAAAGGAATACTTCAGTGGGAGCATTATTGAGACCAAGGCTCAAAGAGATGTACCAGCTGACAGGTATTCAGCGCTTAAAAGGTCTTCTTCCTACAATGCAGAAACGTAAGTGTCAGAGTGCTTTTGTAGGATCTTAATGTGTTATTAAATAACCTGAGATAGTGATTTTATTAAACACAACAGATATTTATAGACAAAGTGTGTTATACACTTATACTTGACCTGTGCCATTGGTGTTAAAATTGAAGTTTTCCGAAACTGTATAAATATTTGCCTAATTCTACGACATAGTGCTTAGACTTGATACCATGACTTCATACGATTTCAGCTATGCAGAATGCACTTTCCTCCTGCTTTTAGCTTGCCAGCTTGGGATATATCGATAAGTTGCTTTTCTCAAAATAGTTTAAGCGTATTAGCCATTAAAGTAAAGCCAATTGAACATGAATATCGAAATCAAACCTTTACACTAATTATCAAAGCCAAACTTTTACACATATGTATATGTTAAAGCAGAGAGTTGGTTTAGACTGGATCTGAGAGTTAAGAGTTGGTATAGAACTATGTACTGGAGAATATTTATGAACGCGAGGACCATTGCTTTTCATCACTAAATGATGTCCATGGTGAAGTCGCATTGCAGTTGCCCAGCAACAGATTCATAACAGCACCAACAGTGTACGTCTGTTATATAATGCCAGATTGTAGCTGGCATCCATCCAACAAACAACAAAGTAGGGAATGTACCTACTGAAAAGAATTGAGATCTGTAGAATCCAAAATTTGGGAATGAGAGCTGTTAATGAAGTGTGGAATATGACAAAATAGTAGCTCTGTTTTCTCCAAGTATTCTTTTTCTTTTATTGCGTCTCTTGAAATCTGTTAGAATGTTAAGAACTTAAGATCATGGGTACATGGGGGTTCAAGAGCAGGGTGAATTGTTTTAGTAAAGATCTTCTGAAAAAGAAACTGGAGCATGAATTCTCCTGTTTCTTTTTTTTAATCACCAATTTGCTTCTGAAATTTTGGTGATTCCCTCATTGCTTCTGCACAAGCCACTTGTCAGATCTTGAGGACCACATTGCTTGGCTGCCAGGCAAGATTCTTCTGTTGCTCTACTGAAAAAACAGAAGAGAGCCTGTTTGCTTCATGCTCATGAACAGTCTGTTGCTATCCTAACAAGCTGTCATTCTGGTGGCGGGACCATTTTTTTTCAAACTGCTAGTCTGCTACTATAAAGACAACGGATTTCATGGGTCTGTATCACAACTGGATCATGGTTTCTTCAGTCTGTTAAAATCCAAATTTTACTTGGCAGGACAGAACTTAATATTAGATTGGCCATTGTCACACTAGATATGGCGTGAATATGCAGTAAAAATTGTGTGGCCTTAGGGTTTTGTTTGACATATGAATTATACTCTTTTTGTTTGTCGAAGATAATCTTACACATGAACAAATATGCAGGAGCGGCGAGACTCTAGATTGCTCAAGAGCTGACGAAGATGTAATGGACACATCGCGCTCGAGGTGCCTCCCTCGGACGCCGCTCCTATCATCCTTCCTGCACCCAAAGAGCGAGACGCTCAAGTCCCCTGTCTCGGACTGCCGAAAAAGCTCCTCGACCAGGCAAGACTGCGACCTGGCGTCAGGAGACGGGAGCAGGAGGTTCACCGATGCAGCTTCGGCGAGGACGGACTCCTTCAGGAAAGAGGAGAAGCTCGTGAAGATTGAGGAAAGTTAAGTGTTGCTCATGGCTTCTCTTTACCTTGGACTGAACTCTTTGTCAGTGCTGGGTATGCACTCGATGCTTTCACCTTAGAACCATGAAATCTAGATACTAGCAATCTGTTCTTGATATTGACGGTTTTGTTTTGGATCAATCGTGCAGGCTGTCGTCTGGAGCTCGAGTTGTGATCCAGTACACCGTCCCTTGCAATGACAGTGATGAAGGTTCTGAACGCTGACAGTGACAATGCAAGGGCCGAGGAGGCTGATTCTGCTGGGCTGCTGGTGGAATTTTCCCTGGCAAATTAGTGAGAAAAAAGGAGAGCGTTTCTTTCTTTTTGTCTCCTTAGAGTTGTATAAGTTATATTTCTCCAAGCATGCAATTAGGTAGTTTTCTTTTTTTTGGGGGGTATTTTCTCGTATTCTGTAAGTGGCTGCTAATTTCTAAATCTATCCGTGTTTTCATAATCATCTGTCGACGAATCGGATATGACTGTCGGACTGTGGGTATGTGGTTCGGCAATTGGACAGTTGTTACGCGAGACAGAACAGTGATGCCAGCCATTGCCAGACTCTGCTTTCTCTTGTGTCTTTTTCCCCCTAAAACCTGAAGGTCGAAGAAGAAAATGCACAAGAAAATCAAGAAGATGGGCTTGCTGCGGAACCGTGGAGTCACGGATCAGCGCCGCCGTTCAAGCCTCTTTGCCGATTGTGAGGGAAGAGACGAGTACGCCGGATGACGACGGGTGCGTGCCGCTGCTCTGTTCCTCTTAGCCTGGCCCTGAGCACGCGAGGTCCCGTGTCCGCCGGGACTCTGGTTTCCATGGAGGAGCGAAACCTTCACACAGCAGACGGGAGGGAGGACGGAGAGCGGTGGTGCGTACGATTACCTGAGGTGCTTGCACGAGGGCTTGTTGCTCGCCGCCGCATCCGCCTCGCATCAGAGGCGGGAGCTTCAAGGCCGGGGAAACGCGCCAGTGATCTTGCGGCGGGGCATGGAGGAGGTCCGATATGAGCGCCGAGCCTGGCTCGGGATGGCCGGAGTCGGCACAGGCGTGGAAGGCTCGCGCGGCGGGCCGCCGCCGGAGGCAAGATTTCGACTTTGCAAAACACCCCCTTAACTGAAAACAATTTACTAAAAAGCCTCTAAATTGGATCGTGACTAATAATCACGATCCTGTATTTTTTCATAAAACACCCTAAAATGGATCGCGATTAATAGTCGCGATCCAATTTTTTACTTATAGCCTTCTAAACTGGATCGTGATCCAATTATTTTCATAAAACCCCCTATATGATCTACTATTTCTGAATACAGACCCTCGTTTGGTCTGCCATCATCCGAGCGCTCCTCTCCTTCTCGCCGGCGACCGGCGACGGCCTCCTCCAGCTGTCCCCTAGCTCCGACTTTCCACGCGTCCTCCTGATCCCGCGGCCGGCCGCTCCGCCGCGTGGCCCACCCCCAATCGCGCACATCCCCACTCGGCTGTCGGCCACCCGCAGCATCGGTGCGCCGACGCGACTTCCGCTTCGCCTCCGACAGCTCAGCCGGCCTGCGCCGCTGGCCCTCAGGCGGCGCGTCCCTGCTCCCTGCCCGGCCGTTACTCGGCTGGATCTCAGACTCAACCACAGCAACGGGCAACTCGAGGCTTTCAGAATCTCAGTCGTTTCGGTTTTTTTTTTTGGCTAAAATTTCTCTAGATCGAGCAGAGGACCACATGCGGAACCATCAACCGACGAACATATACACGCAAGAATTACAAAGCTCGCGTTCCGATGCAAGCCCTGCCCATGCTTGGTTTGAAAAAGCAAGTGTACTGGTTTCTGTGTAAGTCCTGACCATTCTTGGACGACGCCGACCTTCGACCAAGAAACAGAGAGCATGTCTTGGGCACCATGGACCGTCCAAGAGCAACTTGACGAAGAAACAGATGGAGTCTCCATCAGAGATTACAACTTAGAACGTCATCAGCTGCCGCCTCACGCCGCGCACGCAGGACGCCGGAAGCGGCGGCGCGCTGCCCCGGCGTCGCCGCTGGTGAAGGAAGTCGGCGACGCTGGGGCCAATGAACTCCATGACGACACCAAGATCCGCGGTGGCCGGGTCGCGGACGAGGCCGTGGCATGGAAGCCGACGACGGACGGGATGCCGCTGCATTCCCCCACTGGACCTCCAGGAACCGCACCTGCCGCTGCAGCTCCTCCTCGCGGTCGACGTCGGGCGCGCACAGAGATGCGCTTGATGGCGACGGACCTGCCGGTGGCGCGCCTTCACGTCGACGGCGCCGTAGCTGCCCTCGCCGAGGCGGTACGTCTCCGAGGAGTCCTCGGCGCTGCCAACGGCCATGTTCTTCCTCTCGGGAGACAGAGACGCTCCTGCGGCGGCGGTGGCTGGCTCGGTGCTCCCTCTCAATCAATCGACTTCTTGGCCGGGCAACAAAGGAGGATGAGGGACGGCCTTGGCGCACGGGTTGCTTTGCCGTTTGCGTTGCGTGCATTGCACGAAGCGCGCGTGCCGCCGCGACGCGAAGATGGCAGCGCGAAGTCACGACTGCGCCGGATTGCTCTGCTCGGACTCGGATTGCTCGAGAAACTCCATGCGCCATTTCGCCCAAGACATGGGCCGCCCGACAGGGGAGGGGATGCTCTGGTTTCACCTATGCCCATCGCTCCATTTTGGCCCGTGTTTATGTTTCCGGAATGAAACGACGCCTTTGCAAGTGCCCAGCACGGAAATTAAAGTTGATATACTAAGTAGTACTCTATCAAAGCAACCTCAAGTACTGATTAAGATTTATTCAACGTATATCAGATTTATTTCTTCAACGTATATCAGATTTATTTTAGCAGAAAATGTCCTTTCTCATCACCTGTTTTGTTAACGAGTTAGTAACCTATCTTGTTTGGACTCGTTTAGCTTGCGAGTTAGCTCGTTTTGGCTCATGAGCTGGACATAAAAGCAATCAATGTAAGTAGTGCTTCAAATAATTCAGAGATGTCTGAATTATTATACCTTAGGATACGAACCATGTTAGTAGTGCTTCAAATAGAGATGAGCGTTACTTAACGCCATATTGTTGGACTTAGCACATTGACATCGCATGTCCATGAGCTGGCCCGAGGTGGCTTGTTAACAAAACCAGCAAAATCTTCCCACCGGACCGTCACAACAGCGCGACCACCGTGTGTAATCCAGGCCGACGCAGCCGTGTCTCACCGAAGCCGCCAGACCGGCGCGAACGTTGCAACGAGCCACACCGAAAGACAGAGCAACACTGACGCATGGGCAGGCCAAGCGTTTTCCAGGGATGATGGACGGGTCGGCTGGCAGCCACCGTCGGCCGTCGCGTGCTCCCCACTCATTGCTGCTGGTGGCGGCAAGCTCCACGGCCACGGTGGCAGGGCAGGCACGGTCCAAGGGTCCGAGGCCGGGGGACCGGGCGGTCAAAAAAGGGGATCCCTCCCCGCCAGAAACATTCCTCCGTCACGTCGTCTCGTCTCTCCTCTGCAGCAGGCAGGCCCCCAGATGCGGATGATTCCCTCATCAAAAGCCGGAAACAAAAAAAGCAAAGGCCAACAAGGAAGCCAGCTCCGTCGCCGTTGCCTGCCGATGCATCATCGAGGTGTCGCTTGTGCCTCGTAATTAACCGGTCTTCCGGTGCAGGGAGGGATAGCGATGCGTCTCTGCCGGCGCTCGGCGAGAATCCTCCCTCCGTTTAATTTCATCAGCTGCGAGCAGGCGCAGTGTGGCTGGTTAAGACCACCTGGAGAGCCGGGCCGGCGGCAGCTATTCAGGTGGATAGCGATGCATGCTCCCGGGTTGGGAAGAACGGAGGAGGAGTAGGCCGTGTAGGGCCGGGCGAATCCGGCTTTGTCTCCGGCGTGCTCGCCAGGGCCGTCACATGGTCGCTTTCTTCGCTGCCTGGCCGGCGGGGGCCAGAGGTGTGTGTGAAGGATTGATTACCAAGCAAAGAGACCCGTTCCATTTCATTCCAAAGGGCCAAAGGGAAAGGAGATGAATCATTGCCGCCATTGTACTTGCGGCCTTCCTCTTCTGTCTACGTTTTGCGATACTGCTACACTTGAGAATCTAGTGACGGTGACGTGGATCAGTCGTCGGATTACTCTTGCTTGGAAGATTAACGGCAGAGTTTGCAGCGACCAAACCTCTTTCTACTTACTGTCTAAACATAACGCCTGGACAGGAATTAAGAAAAAGAAAAAACTGAACAAAGCTCAATTCCCTCATTCGAAACAGGGTCCCGGGTGCACTAGTCCAATTGTGATCACTGGCACAATTAGATGTTGTTGTTGTGACGATCCTGTCCCCAACTGTTTCTACCGGTGTTGCTTTGCTTTTTCCGCATCCATGCCCGGGGGCCACCTTGTTGTCATGTTGCCTTATCAACAGAGTTTTATACTAAGTGCCGATATCATTGAACCCATGCTCCTGGAACACTAGCATGATCGACCATGCCTACTAGCAAACGATAGTTTAGCACTAACTTGGCAAGGCAACCAAGTTCGTTCAAGACAGTGTAGGGCCCTGCAAGACCAGATCGAGTCCGTTTGAATATACACTCGATCCCTTGCCTAGTACTACTCCAGCACTGTACTGCTCTTTTGGAACTTCCCTGTCTTCCTCGGGAACCTGGTTTAACTGACTCTCTGCCACTTCTGATTATAGGTTGATCGCGGCTAGACCCGGTGTTCCTGATTTGTACTTTTTGAGTGAACCAACAAAGGGGAGGAAGAGATTAAAAAAAAAAAACGCAAAGACGGCTCTCTCGCCACATCTCCATCTATGTACCCGTCACCATCATTGGATCAGAGCTGAACTACCGAGGCACAGAGCATGAGGATGTACTTATATATAAGATCATGAGTTGTAGCTGCTGTAGGCAGGATCAACACATTTCACCACTTGTCAGTCGTCACTCTCCTCTCTCTCCTTGCTTTGCCTCCCCAAGGACTCTGTGCCGAATATTCTGCAGCAACCTTTGCATCTCCTTATCAACGACCTCCGTCTCCTCCCTGCTTCACACCCACGATCCATCTGCATTCCAGCACTCCCCAGCCACTGTTCGTCTCTGCAACATCTCGAGATCGACATCAGTTAATGGAGAGATAGCATTTGCAAGAGAGAGGTCGCAAGGAGGCAGGCTAGCTGATAGCAGGCAGTGATCAGTAAACGCCTGGAGCAGCAGAAGCAGTTAGCAGCGATGGGCAGACTAGCCTTGCTCATCTCCGTGATGCTCTTGTCGACGGCAATGGTGAGTGGCATCAGGACTGCCGGCACCGTTGGTGCCGGTGCCCCTGGTCCCGCTGTTGCCACGACGCAGGCCGCTGCCGTCGAAGTCACATCGCCGCCGGTTGCCGCCGTTGCTGCAGCTACGGTGTCTTCAGAGCAGCAGTCTCCGTCGGATGGTCCGTACAAAGACAGCATGAGAAAGGTGCCGAATGGCCCGGATCCTATTCACAATAGGTACTAATCTCATCCATTAGTTGTTTATAGCATACAGTTAGTAATATAAATCATATTGTTTCAACTTGTGTTTATAATTTCACTCTTGTGAAGAAAACCTCTGAACATCAAACTATCTTTTAACAGCTTGTGGAGTTATATTCATGCATTTCTCAGACCCTGCGAGTTACTGCCAACTAGTATATGTCTAAAACATCTGAATATTTTGTTGCTAAAAGATTCAAATAAGTTCCAAATAAGACTCAAAGGAAATGTTAAAATGGACTTAGTTGAATTGGCCGACTGACCGTTAATTATATAACACCGTTTAGTGAGTGTGTCTGGTCAAGGAGACAGGGACCATAGTTAGAAAAACATTAGAAAATACCCTAGAAACATATATGCATGTGACCGAGCATCCAAGCTCCAGTGGGTCACCCTGTCAAAGTGTGAAAAAAAAAAGACAAGAGCTTAAGCATTCGTTCAGATATGCCTGGGAACCTGTGCTTTAATATGCTGATGAGACTGTCTCAGACATTGTCAGCAGAAACAAGCAAGTGATAGGAGTAGATAGCATGAAAGAAACAACAAATGATTGCAGGAACAAGTAGAGTAGCATTACAGTGTCATGCAGAGTACATCATCTTACCAATCATGTATGCATGCGTGGGTGCTAGGTCCCACTGATCTCGACTCTTGCCAGCGTCCTTCTTTTTACATTCCCATTTCACTGTGCATGTGCCCTAACCATCATTCCTTCACTTTCTTTTTCAGGCGAGCCAGATGGGGCGATGCACCGGCAAGGAGAGTGTAGGATCAGTGACAGCCGTCGATTTGATCAGAGCTGTACAGAAGAAGCTGAAGGCCATCATCGATGTTGGATGGAAAGTTCCATAGCTGGTAGCAGAGGTGACTGATGTCGATCGCGAGCGAACATTCATGGTGATGGTGGCGGTGGTGCTCATGATGGTCGACGTCTCAAGTGAAACAGACACTTATATGTATGCATGCATTAGAGGGTGAAAACAGGAGAGAGGGAGCACAAGCCGAGCTTTGCTTTGGCCAAAGTGCTCTGGATCCTCTGATCCACTCTCTTGATGAGGTTTTGTTTATCTTTCTCTTCTTTTCATTTTTTCTTCTTTGGGGGGGTTAATGGTGTTAAAAGGAGCACTCCAACTCCAAGCCTGCTACTTCATTCATACACAGAGTAAAGCTCACACAACGCTCAACTGTTGAACAAAGATTATATTGCCAGAGACTTTAGCTTTACTTCTTCCCGATGACCCGTGCCTTTAACAATTGCTGTGTACGAGAATGCATATGCTTTGAACGGGCTGATGAAAGGGAGTTAGGCGGTGAGCAAGCAACCCACTGATCCCAGCCTTATCTCATGCATGTCAGTCTAACTGACCAACCTAATTTTCCAGAGACTGACGTGCACAGTTCGAATGCTTCGAAATGGCTGAAAGCACATATGCAACGAGCGAGCAATCTTCATCGTCATCATCTCAGCCTTGCAGACACCATTCACCAGTCAAATCAAGAATCTGAAACTAAAGATATGCTGAGGTAGGAGATCATTGAACCGCTACGGATCAACGGAGGCAAACGTCACACTGGAGTGTTTCATATCACAATAAAAAAAAAATCAAAGCAGTGTAACCAGTGCCCGTCTTGGTTCTTGGGCACGGGCCCTGGCCATGGCTTCGGCCTCTTTTGTTGGGCATCGGCACTGGCGTTTGCTATAGCTTTGGCCCCTTTTGCGCACACAAGCATCGGCATCTATCTCTTTAATTTGCTTTATCTTTTTTGCCGCTGCTATCGAGTCACGCACTTTGAGGATTGCGTGCTGATCATCGCGGCCTTGTATCCGAGGCGCAGAGGGGGACTGTGACTGTCAATCAGCACTGACTGATGACGCCATGGCCGGCCCGTTCGTTTCATTTAGCACTAAATTTTAAAAAGTTCTAAACAAAAAGAATCTAGTACTAAATAAAATCTAATGACAAAACCTTTTTACAGATGGGTACATCTTTACGAGACGAATCTAATGAGTCTAATTCATCTATGTTTTGCCACAGTCATGCTACAGTAATGCTTACTTACCCTCATTAGATTTGTCTCGCGAATTAGACCGGGGGTTCTGCAGTTAGTTTTGTAATTAAACTTTGTTTAATACTCTTAAATAATAAGATTTTTTTTAGACCTCTCTAAATTTTAGACTCCCGCGATACGAACAAGAGTACTAGTACCACACCAGTTGCGTGGGAATTCGATAATTAGCTGTTCATGGAAATATTCCTGCAGCCAGCCGGAGAGCAGAGTCCAAGGAATATCACTGGAGAATGGCAGCTGCCAGCGCTGCACCAGGTCGGGGTTGGAGTCCCGCGTATGATCGCTTTCGCGTGTCCTTCGATCTAGATCTACCTCCTGTTCGACATGTTTTTTCCAGCAACACATTACTCATCTGGTTTTAATTGAAGGTGTTAGTTTTAATCTATGTTAAATGGCATGCACCTTCATCAAAAAATCTAAGCTAATAGAGAGAGTGAGCAATTCACTTATAGTTTAACAATCTAAGCAAACTCTTTAACGATCCCAATCCTCGATGTATTCGTCCTCCCGCTGTTGCTTCTTCACACCTTTCTAGTTTGCTAGATCTCACACTTCCATCTTCTAAGGACAGGTATAATGCTACATGTAAACTCATAGCCCGTCTCATGCAATGTAAATTTTTGGTGAGATTAAGAAAGAGAGGACGTAAGCCGTCTCACACGCTAAAATTTATGAGTATGAGACGGCTTACATATTGTACGAGTTATAATTTCTATGCAACTCATAAATGTTCCTTTGCTTATCCACAAATTAAAGAAAGATGTTGTTACTACGAGACAAAATAATCACCCATTGTATAGGTGGCCTGATAGATCGTCTAAAGATTAAGTGTTACACATTAGACAAACTATAAGACAACATCTTTGTACTTGTTCTAATGAAAAGATCTTATACAAGCAACGACCTACCGAGATTTTCCTTAAAAAAAGAAATATAATAATATGTCATGCTTGACCTCTCTAAATTTTAGACTCCCGCGATACGAACAAGAGTACTAGTACCACACCAGTTGCGTGGGAATTCGATAATTAGCTGTTCATGGAAATATTCCTGCAGCCAGCCGGAGAGCAGAGTCCAAGGAATATCACTGGAGAATGGCAGCTGCCAGCGCTGCACCAGGTCGGGGTTGGAGTCCCGCGTATGATCGCTTTCGCGTGTCCTTCGATCTAGATCTACCTCCTGTTCGACATGTTTTTTCCAGCAACACATTACTCATCTGGTTTTAATTGAAGGTGTTAGTTTTAATCTATGTTAAATGGCATGCACCTTCATCAAAAAATCTAAGCTAATAGAGAGAGTGAGCAATTCACTTATAGTTTAACAATCTAAGCAAACTCTTTAACGATCCCAATCCTCGATGTATTCGTCCTCCCGCTGTTGCTTCTTCACACCTTTCTAGTTTGCTAGATCTCACACTTCCATCTTCTAAGGACAGGTATAATGCTACATGTAAACTCATAGCCCGTCTCATGCAATGTAAATTTTTGGTGAGATTAAGAAAGAGAGGACGTAAGCCGTCTCACACGCTAAAATTTATGAGTATGAGACGGCTTACATATTGTACGAGTTATAATTTCTATGCAACTCATAAATGTTCCTTTGCTTATCCACAAATTAAAGAAAGATGTTGTTACTACGAGACAAAATAATCACCCATTGTATAGGTGGCCTGATAGATCGTCTAAAGATTAAGTGTTACACATTAGACAAACTATAAGACAACATCTTTGTACTTGTTCTAATGAAAAGATCTTATACAAGCAACGACCTACCGAGATTTTCCTTAAAAAAAGAAATATAATAATATGTCATGCTTCGTATCAATTGAGGCACATGATATCAATTATCGTAGAGTCATAGAGACCGTGGAAAATGAAAAAAAAAAAGAACAAAACTTCCACTACCCTAAAACTAACATCCACTCTCCATCCAAAACAACTACTTCCTCTGTCCTAAAATAATAGTCGTTTTTGACTTTACAAGCAACATTCTTTGGATAGAGGGAGAAGTTGACTTCACAAACAATACTTTTGTTCCATTTGTGAGCTCAATTATTGTCTGCATCCCTAGCTAGTTGACCTCGAGTAGAAAAGTACACTGAAGCAAATTTTACGGTAGTCTCACACAACCGCGCAGACCATCCATCTGACTAGATCTACTATTATTATTATTATTATAACCTTAGATCCATGATTTTTACTTCTAAATTATAATTTTAAAATATTTTAGTAATAATATTGCAATTAATAAAAAATGAAAATGGTGATAACAAAACTTTCAAAGGTATATGCTAAGGATTTAATATCGGAAGGTTGTAGTTGATGTCACACTTTGCATGGTAGGCATCTACGCTGCTCCGGCGACATGTAGTGTTGTGCAGCCGTAACAATGGCCAGGAGGACACCCACCTGGAGGCCTACGACAAGAGTTCTATGACCTTGTTATTTATGTAGTGTTGTGACTTGTTTTGACAGGTATATATGATAGGGAATTTAGAAGTATGGTGGGGCATAAGCCCCTAGAGCTCCCAACATTTCAGGATATGTCTCACCAGTGCTGCAATTTTTTGCCTAAGATAGGCTAACAACATATTCATTCACCCATATGAAATGCTATTTCAGTTTCCTACAATATAATTTCACAATGTATTAGTGGTGATTTGACCATCCTAGTTAATGAACGAAAGATTTTAGGTTGTAACAATTTCCTAAGCAGCACTTTCATCTTTTTTATATTGGCCAAGAACTGTAACATTGAGCAATTCTATCATTTCACCAAGGGTGAATCTGAGTGCAAGCCAAGTAGGCCATGGTCTCCCCTACTGTTGAAGATTTATGAAGATAAGCAATGCTCTGATAGTTCACTTCACCACAAACGCCACTCGGCTTAAGGTTCATCCCGACCAGTTCTATCAACTTATATGTATACAATGTAAATGTGTGCTCTCACATGTGTATCGTCCCCTTACAATTACTCTAAAATGTGGCACGTGTTAGTTTGCATTTTATTTTGCAAAAACGTTAATTCACATTCGCAGGGACATTCTAACATTATACTTTCGCCTGGACGTACATTTCATTAAAAGAGTTTCTCAGCCGCCTTGCATTGCTCTAGTCACAAACCGAAATTGAAACATGGTGTTAAAATTTAAGATATGCGAACTAAGGACTCTAATAAGCTCCCATTGGAGATTCCTGGCTCTAAACCAGTCACGATCGTCATCTTGACTCTAACGTAATCGTAGATCAACTAAACTAAAGATTATTGACAAATTCCTGATATGTGTATTTTGCAATAATTCTTTTGAATTGCATTATCGCACATATAAGGTTTCAGCCTTCACACTACTAGACAAAAATACATAAGGGTTCTAGTTTGAAATTAGATTTTAAGTCTTGAACAAGTTGTTACGACTGACGTTAACATGGGAGCTCATGGTATGTGGCACAATAAGTTGTCCGGTACTAGCTTTCTACAAAAAGACTACCAGATGGTAGATGCACTGGCAGCAGCAGAATCGTTGCTACGCACCTCTATGCTGCGGCACGGATCACAAAGCATATACAAGATGCGGGTTCGGGAAATACAAGCAAGAGAAGCGTTTCCTTTGGTACACTGAGCTGGACCAAAACAAGGCGGGCCCAATGGGCCAAAGTAGAATTGAAGCAACAAACGAGCATAAAACATTTTATACAGAAGCAATGGCATGTACATGCATCCAAAAAAAAAACATGTACATGACTGGCAGCTCATCGATGACACATGACATACCATCATATATCTAGGAGTAGTTGCTGATTGCTCCCGCCGCGAAAAAAAAAGAGAGGATCACTGCTGGTCAAATATCAGTCATAAGTGATTATTGATCAAAAGCACGTACAGATGTGTATATGTATAGTATATATAAATAGATACAGGGGCACATTTCCTCCCAATCTCCCATGTACAAACTTTTACTGTTTTACATGTGTTCAGCCGAAAGAGCCCGGCACCTAGCATCATCTACCATCATTAGGTATCATCTACATGCCGTCGTTCAGACCACGTACAATTTAGCAAGCAGCTCTTGGCACTTGACTTCAGATGAGGTTTCTGAAATCTGATCGTACAGCATCATAATCGACCAGTTCCAGATAAACAATGCTGTACTAGTGAGAGCCTCCAATCTGTTCTTCTTCTAATACGCACTGCCTCGGCCGGAAGTTCTCCTCCGACAGCAGCGACGTGACGAGCCTCTGCAGCCGCTCGGCTCCCGGCCCGGGCCGGAGTAACGTCGCGTTCCCGACGGCCGCGCACGGGTCCCACCACCGGCGCACCATCCTCCGGGCGCGAGCATGCCGGGCCCGCGCGCGAGGACGTCGGCGTCGATCCGGTCCAGCACGGGGTCGTCGCGGGGGAACTTGCGCGCGAACGGCGCGTCGCTGCCGAGCATCTGGTCCCAGTCGGCGAGCGTGAGGTAGTGCGGGTGCTGCAGCGGCGGGGTGTCCCAGAAGATGAAGACAGATGGGGACATCTTTACGAGACGAATCTAATGAGTCTAATTAATCTATGTTTTGCTATAATCATGCTACAGTAATGCTACAGTAACCATCGCCTAACCACGGCTTACTTACCCTCATTAGATTCGTCTCGCGAATTAGACCAGGGGTTCTG
>LAPY01002758.1:31019-45689 GCA_000970635.1 Eragrostis tef
GCTGAGGCGACCTGGCTTCGACAGCTCTTGGCGGAGCTCCACAGTCCACTCGCCAAGGCTACACTTGTCTACTGCGACAACGTCAGCGCGGTGTACCTCTCCACCAACCCGGTTCAGCACCAGCGGACGAAGCATGTAGAGATCGATCTCCACTTCGTTCGGGACTTCGTCGCCATTGGGCAAGTGCGGGTCCTCCACGTTCCCACTACCTCCCAGTTTGCGGACATCTTCACCAAGGGTCTCCCCTCCTCGATCTTCTCGGAGTTTCGATCCAGTCTCAACATATCCGGTGGCTAGTTGTGACCGCGGGGGGGTGTGAGTTCTTCTTTCTTGTGTCCAGTCTTGAACACCGCTGCGACGGTTAGTTCAGACTGCGGGGGGGTGTTGAAGTGTGTTTGGCCCATATAGAGGCCCATGTATGTTGGATATATATACCCACCCATCTAGGGTTGGAGGAATTAATTCAGCTAGTATCCTAACTCTAACACTTTCCAATTATGATTTCCCCCCATTTCCCAACAGAAATTCCAACTAGAAACCCAGAAAGTATGGTGCTATCAAGTAACAATCAAGAATGCATGTTCAGTATTTGACTTTGTACCTGTAAGTTTGCTGGTGTCCAATCGCATTGGACAGATGCATTCCTTAAACATGCGCATCTACTTTTACAAAACACTAGAAACCTGAATATACCCCAGGATGTTTAATTCCTCTTCGCGACGCACGACATACATGTTTCTATAATCTTTTCAAGTTTCTTGGTAGTAATAATGATGTGGCAATGGTAGACAACATGCCCCTGTTTCAATGAGGATCCAGCTAGTTGTTCATCTCTTCAAGAGAAAAAAGTACTATACCGCGCGCACGATCCTATGATGGATCAACCTGGTGGCAATATTTAAATTGAAACAACCTAGTATTCTTGAAAACGAGAAAATAAAGAACAATCGAGGACCACATCCCCAGATATCCCCTCAGATAGGTATATCGTCGAGCACGTGGCGTGCATCCCAGAGTGTCCCCGTCAACACTAAAAGTTCAGCGACGCTGACCAGGTAGTCTTTTGAGTCATCAGAGTGATTACCGCGCAGAGGACCGACTTGACGACGCCGGCGCACGCGGCGTCGGAGACTTTCATGGCCTCGAACAGTCTCCGCAGCGAGGCGTCCGCGGCGGCATCGCAGCAGCTGCTCCCTCCGTAGAAGGAGCAGAAGCCCAGCGTCCCGTTCAGTGCCAACGGCGCCCCTGCAAGCAAGCAGAGAACGATCAGACCGGAACACGGCGCGAGGGGCGGTCGAACGAACCAGAAAATGGAGAGAAGCACGAGCCAGGTGCTCACTTCCGTCGCTGCATAGCGGGAGGGCGTGCGCAGCCGGGATAAGCGACCACGGCGACCAGTCGGCGAGGGAGCAGCAGAGGAGGAGGAGGAGGAGCGAGACACGTGCGCGTACTGCAAGGAGAGGCCTCGACATGTCGGGCGCCTGAGGGATTTTGCTTGGCTCTCGCAGGCATGGTGGCTCTCGGCTCTCGCAGGCAGGATTTATGGGGAGAGGCCGGCCGCGAGGGATCGGCGGAGGAAGGAGAAGGCGGCATGAGACGCGACGTGAGTGTTCACCAAGTTTGATTTTAAGGCTCGCTCGCGGCCAGTCGCCCTTCTCTGTTTCGCGCCAACGGACCGCATTTTCCCTTGTAGCGCCCGAGAGACAAAAGCCACAAACTCAGTGTCCAACAGCCAAAACGAAGTTTCTGACCGTATCAGAGATAAAGCCACGTTTTCATTGTCCCGTAGAATTTTTTTATGTATTCTTATTGTTGTTGATTACCACAAGCTTATGCCAACTAACGACAGCAAAAAGTATGTAGAGGTAGTAGTTTTAATATAAACACCGGTTGTAATTTATCGCCAATTTTCAGTCCAATAATTTTTCTCGACCTAGGAAAATTCTCCTATGTCTCCAATTTTTCATTAGATAAAAGGAATCACAATTTTGTGATCGAGTTCAGTAACTTCAGTTTACAGCTCCTTGTCATCCCTTTATCTGCATATTATCTCATGGCCTAACGAATTGGTTCAAAACTTTATCGAGCAGGGCTCAAAATTTACTTACAAGTTAATAGATATTGACTAAAAGTGGGTTGAAGCATTTTCCAAATTATTCAAAATAGTCGATTAAAAGATCCTCCCTCGGAAACAAACGATCCCTTCAGATGTATCTGGAGGCCAGTTGAAATTTCTGAACATTGAATATGCTGAAGCAGATGAGTATGTGCTGCATTGTTTCTCCGGGCTCAACACAGGTGCTACCATGAACGAGGATTGGGGATACCTATGCATACAGGTGCGGCACAAAGGATTCGCCATGCTAGTTACGCTACATTCTACTATCTCACGAGTCAATCAACCAAAGCCATAGCCATGTTATAAATACCCAAAGAAGGGAACTGTACCAAAGAACAAGCAGGGTGGGCATCTCAAGAGAACAATGCGCATACAAAAATTGCCAAAGCTATTGCCACTGGCTTCCCTGGCCGTGTTACTGGAGCTAGTGACGATGGGCCGGGTGGTGTTGTCTCGTTGTTGATTGCCGGTTTCTCTGCAGGGCAGGTGAAACCGCACAGGCTAGGCCTGACAACACGATAGATGCCTTTACTCGCCATAAGGAAGATATCCTTGTTGTTGTCCTCCCCAAAGGTGAAAATGTAACCCAGTAATGGGTCGGGGCTCCCAACGGTGGATTCACAGGCTATCGGAGAGTTCTTGGAGCAGCTCATTGGGATCACAGATGTTGTGTAGTTACCACTGCCCTCTGGAATCTCTGTGCCGGTCCACATCGACGATGAATATAGATCGGTGTAAAGGTACCTGGCAGAGCATGCGACATGGGTAGATCGTATTGTCAATCACAGCTGGGATCCTTTTGGATACCAATCACATATAGGATTGACGAATTATTCAATCTTAACTGGAGGAAGCAAAATGTTGAACTTTTACTCGGCCTGCTAGACAAATATTGGCTAAATTCTTGGTCACTACCGAATTCACTCTGAACAATGAAATATAAAAGCGGCCACTAGGTAGTGATTGTGTACCTTCCATATAAGCACGGATCGGTAGACCCTCGATAAACATATCCACCTGCGATTGATGCAGATCCACTGTTCTTATTGACAGAAGAATGGTTGTAACCCATGATTGGGAAGATGGCATCCCTGGAGTCAAGTGAGGTATTTCGTCGTGGGTCATAAATATATCGACCTTCATATACAGGCCATCCATAGTTCCCCCCCTTGGTGATCAAGTCTACCTCTTCGTACACATCCTAGGAAAAACCAAAAGGTCAGCTAATAAATTTTAATATAAAATATATGTTATTGTAAAATAAGTGAAAATAAAGCTAGATCTTATCTTGCTATGGCTAAAAGCTAAATTATTGTAGGGCAAGGCTGTTATTAATCTCACATGTGTTATCGGAAAAAAAAGTAGTAAAAATGATCATGGAATATGATGCATGTAAGGCTAAAAAACCATTAATGCTTCAATTAGGCCTTCTTTTTTAAAAAAGGACGAAATACGTGTAATGAATTGTAATCATACCTGACCACAGTCTCCACAGTACAAGTAGGAAGGCCTCTCAGAATCAAAACTGCATCTCCATGGGTTGCCCAAACCCATGGCCCATATCTCTCGTTGCAAGTCACTATCATCGGAAAAAGGATTGTCCTTTGGAATAGAATAGTGACCCCATAAGCTCTGGTTAATGCTTTGGCTCTGGCCTGAAAAATAACAGCATTAGAAATATTGAACAAAACCTTATCAAAACTGAAATGTGTGCTTCTAAATCTCTCAATATTCATCTGATATAAAACAAACTTGTGACATCCCAAAACAGTAATTCGCTTCAAAAGAATCTAATCAATTTAACCAGGCATTGCTGACCATACTCTAAGTATCAAAGATATTATGATGATAAGATGGCGGTGCCACTGTCACCTAGAATATTTATGAATACAATCTAGAACCATCTGCTACTACAAAACATCTGGTACTAAAATTTGTTAGGATTATGTTTGTCATTCTAATGCTTCTGGATTGATTCGTTTAGCATGATTTCTAACACCATGTTAGTAGAACATTGTTATTACAACAGACAACAGCAACAACAACAACAACAACAACAACAACAACATAGCCTTTTGTCCCAAGCAAGTTGGGGTAGGCTAGAGATGAAACCCGCAAGAAACAAAGGCAAAAGAGCACAAAAGACACAGGGCAAAACGTAGGGTTAGCGGCAAACAGAGAAAGAACAAAAGGATCACGGTTTAGGCACGTTGATTGCGAGTCTCCAAGCGCTCCTATCCTCAGCTAACTTCTTGGAGATATTCCACTCCTTCAAGTCTCTCTTAACCGACTCGTCCCAAGTCAGGTTAGGTCGACCTCTACCTCTCTTTATATTATCGACTCGACTGTTATTACAACAGAACACATCCTAAATTCAAATGTTTGAAACGGATGAAGATACATGCTTTATTACGGACAGGTTATATGTCATTATCAAATGCTATGGTACTTATCAGAGAGTATTTTGGCCTGATAAACAAATTCATAGCAGTCACAAAACTAATAAAATCATTTTTAGGAGAGTGCATGAAGGTACGACCCTACTACGTCAATTTTAATTAATTAAAAAAGGGGTCAGTAAGCTACGTCAATTTACTTTGCAGTAAACCTTAGAGTTTCAGTTTCTAGCTGGCTCGATAGCCTTTTAATCAATAGATAATGAATTCCCAACATAATGCCAATATGAAAAATAATGATAAAAAAACCTTTATTGCCAACTTACTTTGTGTACCATCAATGTCAAGCCTCAATATTTTCCCCAGAAGTGATTTCTTATTTTGAGAGAAACAAAACGGGTCCCCTTTGCTTCCACCATCGCCTATCATAAGGTAAAGGTATCCATCTTTTGGTCCAAATAGTATTTGTCCTCCATAATGATTTGTGTACGGCATTCCCATGGTAAAAATCCTTCTAACCTCAGATGGATCAGCTGTTCCCTAGAAAGGATACTGATATTGAGAAATATAGCTACAGTATCAATACTTTTACAGGAGAAAGTCAACAAATGCATGTACCACAGAAACATTTGATGAGGAGACTTTTGCAGAATACTCTGAAACAACAACTTGGTACTGGCATGGCTTGGCATCATCATCATAAGTGCCGACCTTTGAAGGATCACAGCCAGCTTCAGAATTACACGAGCACCTACCAGCACAGTTGGTCGATTGAGTTCTATCACAATCATAAGAAACAAAGAAGCGCCCGTTGGTGTTGAAGTTTGGATGAAATGCTATACCCATGAGTCCAAACACAGAATCATAATGCACTTCATCAGTTAGATCGAGAAATGGATTTGCCTCATCGAATTCTAGAGTGCCTCCAGAGTCTTGTTCTGGGACGGTTGCCAACCATATCTTTCCAGCTTGGCTAGACAAGAAAACTCGGTTGGATCCATCAGGGTGTGGAGCCATGTTCAGGTAGGATCCGTTTCTTATTCTCTCCAGGCATACACCTCTAGGTGATGGTGACGGTTCTCTAGCATTAAAAGAAACTGCATTTCCACTGAAACATAAAGATTGTTCATCTGATGAGCCTCCAAATGATGTACAGAAGTCCTTTTCTGTCCTCCAGATATCAGTAAGCTTTGAAGATGAACTAGGTATCCTTGCCTTTCCTTGCAAGTGAGGCTGAAATGGAGAGTTCACTACTGCCACATTTTTGCACGTTTCCCAAACCTGTTTGCAGTAGTCCTGTCTAGAATCTTTTGATTGAGCAGAACTTGCTGAAGTATTGTTGCATAGGAGAGGAACCATCCGAATCTTAGAGCTTGTGTTAAACAACTCAGCTGAAAATGGATTACATATCTGAGGGTAAAACATAGAAATTGTTAGAAACAAACAAATGGTAATACACTTAGAAGAAAAGATAAAAAATTGTAAGCCCTAAAACAAGTTAAAATGTAGTGTGCTCACATGTTAGTGTGAATTTTTTTTAGAGAAAAGGTGAATCAAGGTGATATCTCATTTCCAAAGATAAAAGTGGATTTTTGCTAGTTTTTCTTCCCTACAGTGATCCTTATTCCATTTCTCAACAGAAATTCCAACTAGAAACCAAGAAGCGATGGTGCCTGTCAAGTAATTAGGACTGCATGTTCAAGATTTGACTTTGTACACGCACGCTTCACATATTTTAGAGTCAAACAAAACAAGTGAAACATTTAGCTTCAAATACAGAAACGTGGTTTCATCTCACTTGTATTTATTCACACTGAACGTGTTAAATAGACATGCATCCTTACTTTTTAGCTATTATTTTCTGAAAGGTGTGCCCCTACTTTTACAAACACTCAGATGCCTGAATATACCCCAAGATGCAGTCCTTCATTGCATTTTTTTCTTTTCGGGATGCACATTGATGTTTCTATAATCTTTTCAAGATTCATGGGTAATAACAATGCTATGGTGGTGGTAGACAGAACGCTCGTGTTTTAATGAGGATCCAGCTACTTGTGTACCTCTTTGAGAAAAAAAAAGAGTAGTATCAGCATTTGACTTCACAGTTCACATTCACATGATGGAACAGCCCTGGGGGCAATATTTAATAAGAAAAACTACCTAGTATTCCAGAATCTGGGAAAATAAAGAACAAAGGAAGACCACATCCCCAGCTTCCCCCTCACGCAAATCATCGAGCAAGTCGCGTCCAACCCAGAGTGTCCCGGTCAACACTAAAAGTTCAGCGGCGCCGACCAGCCATAGTCTCATCAGTGGTAAGAGTGTTACCGCGCAGAGGATCGACTTGACGACGGCGGCGCACGCGGCGTCCTTGACGTCCATGACCTCGAACCTCTTCCGCAGCGCGGCGTCTGCGGCGGCGTCGCAGCAGCTGCTGCTGCCACGGCTGTAGGCGGAGCAGAAGCCCAGCGTCCTGTTCAGCGCCACCGGTGCCCCTGCAAAGCAAGCATCAAACAATCAAACCATGAAATGTCCCAGGAACCAGGAAACCCGCGGAGAAGTGCTATCTTGCTATAGCTTCTTACTTCCGTCGGTACACAGCGGGAGTGCGCGCGCGGCCGGTGGCATCCACGGCGACCAGGCGGCGAGGCAGCAGCAGCAGAGGAGAAAGACGAGCCTCGACATCTCGGGCTCTCTGCGAGTGTGCGCTTGGCTCTTGCCGGCATGGCTGAGGCGTGGCGCGGTGGGAGCGGGCGGGATTTATTGGGAGGAGGGGAAGCGGAGGAAGGAGAAGGCGGCAGTGGCATGGCATTGGCATGTGAGTGTTGGTTGACCAAGTGGATTTTAAATACGGAAAACGGGAAAAGGCTCGCGCGCGCGGCCACTCGCGCTCACTGCGGGCGACAGGCTTCGCGCCCACGGGCCAACCTGTAGCAAGATGGGCCGCCCAGTGAATACGGCCTTGGGAAGGCTTATTTTGTCTTGGCCCGTAACTTCGGCGCTACATGCTAGAGGTAGCAAGCAGCCCATTTTGTTGTTTTGCGTTTCTCCGTGAAACTGAAGCCTGAACATTTCGCATTACACTACATACTAGTTCAACGTAGTTTTTTTTTTTAAAAAAAAAATACTAGTTCACAGATGGACAGATATACCAACCAAAAACAGAGCTATATATTACAGATAAAATAACTATATAAGTAGAGTTATGAAGCTGCACATCAAGCGTGAAAGGAATTACACATAAGAACAAGACAGGCCGGCATCTCAAATGTACAATGCACATACAAAAAGCGCCAAAGCTGCCGCCATCGACCTCCCTAACCGTAACACCGGAGCTGATGACGAAGGTTCAGGCGACGTTGTTCCGTTGTTGGTCGCCGGTTTCTCTGTGGGACACGTGTAGCCGCACTGGCTAGGCCTGACAACTCGGTACACGCCTTTGCTTGCCAGAATGAAGATGTCCTTGCTGTTGTCCTCCCCAAAGGAGAAAATGTAACCGAATGACGGGTCATGGCTCCCGGCGGTGGATTCACAGGCTATCGGAGAAGTCTTGGAGCAACTCAATGGGATCACAGATGAGGTGTAATTTCCACTGCCCACTGGGGTCTCTGTTCCGGTCCACATCGCCGATGAATACAGATCCGTGTAAAGGTACCTGGCATAGCATTGGCAGGTATGGTTGTCAATCAAAATTCAAAATTTCAAACACCCAAATTGGTGCTGGATCAATGAACTATATATCATAGTCAGAGGGAGATTTTTTTTTGCATGTGCTGTACCAAGAAATTTTTTGGCATACGTGCTTACAGTTGTTTGACAAACAGTGCCCCTTGAAAACCTAAACTTTTAAAAAGGCTCAGTTTGTTGTCAAGATATTATGATTAAGGGTATAGAAAGTGGTTCTAAATCAAGAAAGCGAAGTGTCCACAAGCTCAAGCTCATTTCTAAATCATGTATAAAGAGTACTGAAATTCCATACCGAAATTCTTTGTCATCCTAGCTCACATTCCGAAACAATAAATTTTAGAAGTGGCTGCTGCATACCTTCCATATAAGCAAGGATCCGTAGACCCTCGATAAACATATCCACCAGTAATTGATGCAGATCCAATGTTTTTGTTGACAGAAGAATGGTTATAGCCCATGACAGGGAAGATGGCATTTATGGAGTCAACTGACGTATTCCCTCCAGGTGATTGTTGTGGATGGAAAACATATGGGCCCTCATATACACGCCATCCATAGTTTCCACCCTTGGAAATCAAATCTACCTCTTCGTACGCATCCTATTAAGATAAATTCAAGAGGAAGACAATTAAAATGACTAGTAGAAGATCTAGATGGAAGAGGTCAAGCTACAAATAGTCCACTTTGTCCATACGCGCATCTAAGTTCTACAGTTTCAGAACTGCTAATATCAAGGATATTTCTTATTGTAAACTTATAAAGAATAAAATAGAGAAAGATCTTAATGAAGCTACAGTTAAATATATTAATATTCAGGGAGACTAATGGTAGACCCATGTATACATTATTCAAAAAGAAAGGGTACAAAAAACTTCACATGCCCGTAAGAGGCCTAAAGAAGACTGTCAATGCTTCAACTTTTTTTTTTCTGATTTTAAAGGCCAAACGTGTTGGCAAACTTGGAATCATACCTGACCAACGTCTCCACAGTAGAAGTAGGAAGGCTTCTCAGAATCAAAACTGCACCTCCATGGGTTACTAAAACCTAAGGCCCATATCTCTGGTTGTAAATCACTATCATCAGAAAATGGGTTGTCCTTTGGAATAGAATAGTTACCCCATAAGCTCTGGTTAACAGTTTGACTCTGGCCTGAAAAAGGAAACGACGTTAGAAAGATCGACCAAAACCTAATCAAAATCAAAGCTTGACGTCACTGTACATTTAGCATCGTCTTAAATCCTAATGTTTGTCTGATACAACATCATCCACTGATATCTCAAATGGTTACTAGACATCATAACAACAGAAACTCTAGTTGATTTATTTTGGTAGTGTTGGACCTCAAATTAGTAAGTAATGTGGTTTTTCTGGTGTCAAAATTTAGTGTTGTCAGGCAGTAAAATTGTTACTATCGCCTAAATTCTTGTAACCGTGATCCACAAGCATATGTACAAACCAAACGTCCAGCCATCGAATTTATGCTGAATTTTTGTTCTAATGTTTCTGAATTAGATTCATTTAGCATCATTAGAATAGAAATGTACATAATCAAAACATTTTAAAGGGTTTCCCATAAGTGAATAATTGTCAATCATGAAATATATCTCATTACTGGTAGGTCTTGATGTAAAACCATATTACAGAGGGAAAAGAAACAAAATTTGACTTGACCACTGTGAAGAAACCTTAACAACTTGAAACTTGCTTACGAAATAGTATGTAATTATCTGCTAACGGAATATCAAGTAACAACATACATGGACATGTAAACATAAGATTACAACCACACAAATTAAAGGAAAATGAATTGTCAACAGAATCATAAATATGAACAGTAATGAAAAAATTACTGTTGATAACTTACTTTGTGTTCCATCAACATCAAGCCTCATTATTTTCCCCAAAAGTGATTTCTTATTTTGAGAGAAATTAAACGGATCTCCTTTGCTTCCACCATCCCCCATCATAAGGTAAAGGTATCCATCTGTAGGTCCAAATAGTATTTGTCCTCCATGGTGAGCTGTATATGGGAGTCCCATTGTAAATATCCTTCTAACCTCAGTCGGATTTGCAGATGTTGCCTACAAAAGAAATTATAGTGACCATTTGACCAACTTAACTATATAGTGTCAATACTTTTGCACTTTACAGGAGAAAGTGAATAAATACATACCGTAGAAATGTTTGATGAGGATACTTTTGCAGAATACTCCGAAACAACAACTTGGTACTGGCACGGCTGGGCACCATTATCTGTGCCGAGCTTCGAAGGATCACAGCCAGCATCAGAATTACAAGAACACCTACCAGCACAGCTAGGCGATCGAGTTCGATCACAATTGTAGGACACAAAGAAGCGCCCATTGGTGGCAAACTTCGGATGAAATGCTAATCCCATGAGCCCAAACTCAGAATCATAGTGAACTTCATCAGTAAGATCAAGAAACGGGTTAGCCTCATCAATTTCAAGAGCACCTCCAGATCCTTGTTCTGGGATGGTTGCCAACCATATCTTTCCAGCTTGGCTAGATACGAAAGCTCTGTTGGATCCATCAGGATGCGGAGCTAAGTTCAGGTAAGATCCGTTACCTATTCTCTCAAGGCATATTCCTTTAGGTGACGGTGATGGTTCTTTAGCATTAAATGATACTACATTTCCATTGAAGCATGGAGATTGTTTATCAGATGAGCCACCAAATGATGCACAAAAGTCTTCCTCTGTCTGCCAGACATCAGTAAGCTTTGAAGATGATGAACTAGGTAGTTTTGCCTTTCCTTGCAAGGAAGGTTGAAATGGAGAGTTCACTATTGTCACACTTTTGCAACTTTGCCATACTAGTTTGCAGTAGTCTTGTGTAGAATCTTTTGATTGAGCAGAAGTTGCTGAAGTATTATTGCAGAGGAGAGGAACCATCCGAACCTCAGAGCTTGAGTTGAACAACTCAGCCGAAAACGGACTGCATTTCTGAAGACAAAGTTGAGACTTGTTAACCTATGAGCAGCAAACTAACAGTAACATATCAGTTAATTAAAGCTATAATGAACTGTAAGCCTTAGAAAAAGACTAAAATAAAACCGAATCTTAATGCAAAATAGATAATATTGTGCGTTCAGCATTTTGAATTTGTACATTTCAGCAAGACAATCTCTTAGAATACAGGAACATATTTTCATCTCAGTTCTATCAAATTACACCGAACAGGTTCGGTAAACACACGCCTCGACTTCTGCAAACACAAGATACCTGAATAATCCCAACATGGCAACATGTTGTAATTTGTTAATTTATTTAACTGTGACCTCCTTTTCGGGATACACAAGGACGTTTCTTATAATGTTTTCAAGATTCTCGGTAATAACATTGTAAGTTAGCAGCAGACAGCACGCTCATCTTTCAACGAAAATCCAACTACTTGTGTTGTTAATTTTTTATAAAAGAAAAAACAGAGTACAGGCTCCGTGATCCAATAGCATTTGACTGAGCACACATATGATGGATCAATGACATTGGCAATATAAAAATGAACTATCATGCATTCTCGAAGAAGAAAGGAACAAATGCTACCCACACATCCCCGTGCTTTTCCCCTCAGGCAAAACATCGAACGGCTCGCGTGCAACCACCAGTCAACACAAAAAATTCAGCCTCGCTGACGGGGCGTGGTGTAGTTGTCAGTCAGTAGAGCGAGATTACCGCGCACAGGATGGACTTGACGACGGCGGAGCAGGCGGCGTCGGAGACCTTCATGGCCTCGAACTGCTTCCGCCGCCATAGGAGGAGCAGAAGCCCAGCGTCCTGTTCAGCGCCACCGGCGCCCCTGGGAGCAGGCAAGGAACGACCGGGTCAGAACACGGCCCAAGGAAGAGCGGACGAGCCATGAAAAGAGAGAGAGAGAGAGAGAGAGAGAGAGAGAGAGAGAGAGAGAGAGAGAATTGGAGCGCGACGACTCACTTCCGCCTGTGCATAGCGGCAAGGCGCTCGCGGCCGGGACAAGCCACGGCGAGCAGCAGGCGGCGATGCAGCAGCAGAGGAGGAGGAGGCGGCCGGGAAGCGAGGCGCGCACCCGCGGCATCTTGGCACTCAGGCAGGTTCAGCTCGCATGCGTTCTGGCTCCTGCGGGCATGGGCGCTTGGCTGATGCCGCGCCGCGGCGGAAGAGCAGGTGGATTTAATGGGGAGAGAGGAGGGAGGCGGCGGCAATGACATGTGAGTGTTGACCCAAGTTGGGTTTAAATATTGGCGGCAAGTGGAAGGAAGACATTTTCGTCCACCGCTACTCGTAGGATGAGTGGATGACGCCTTTGTTTACACTTGATGATCAACTGATCAGTAGGCTGAATACTTGCGTTCCTCGTGAATAATTTTCTTTCCCTCGTTTTTTCGTGAGTTGACGTATGTAGCCACATGGTAACTTCGAACGTACTAGGAGAGGAGGAGGCTGAGGAGCAACGTGGGAGCCTCATTACTATCTTTAATAATCTTGTTATTAGTGTCTCTGTCGTGGTGGTACACCAAATCAAGATGTATTTAGTTCTGTCAGAGTGTCATTCGAAATGTTTCAGATCTTGTTAGCATATGTATGCTCAAGCTGTCACAGTGCACCAATGAAATTTGGCCAACCATGTAGTAGAAGATTACAATTCAATATTTTTAATCGAGAACAAGGAAGGGGGGCCAAAGAAAGATGAGCGCGCTGTAATCTTGATCTGTAATCTTGATCCGCCCTGCTGGCAAGGATGGTCTGTGGCCTGCCGACTACGCCTATGTACATGTACTCTAAGCTCAGCTGTCTTCCCAACCAACACCAACCCATGGTCCCATGAGCCTCTCAACAAAGTCTGTCAACATCATCCACAAAATAAAATGTTTGAATTAGACAAGGGTCGTGTCTAGAAAGCGAAGTTTTGGGTGTCTCTGTTTCGTCGTCGTTCATCCGAGGGCGCCTTCACCTTTCTTTGTGATTGTGTTCACTCATGAGCGTCAAACATTCACAACGAACGCCTCAAGATTGAGAGGAGGGATGTGTAAAGTTTGACTTTGCTTTTTTAAGGATCACAAGAAGTCAAAAACTGACGACTGCGTTGTGTTGGAATATGATCCGAATTATTAGATCTCGCTGGGACGTCTAGAAGGTTTGAGAGGTGGAGTTCTCCCACGTTACGGGTTGTATTGTTAGCCACCATATATATACATCTTGTATGCTGCACGGGTCCATATAGTGAATATCGCCAGTCGGCGCTCGTGGTTTTTTCCCGCAAGGGTTTTTATGTAAAATCTATGTCTCGTTTCGATCTTGTTTACGCATTATTTGCTAACAAGTGGTATCATGAGCCAGACACGAGATTGATTAAAAAAAATTAGGGTTTCGTGCTGCTTGTCCGCCGCCGCCGCCGTTCTTCGTATCTGGCGATTCGCTTCGCTCGTCGTCCGCCGCCGCCAGACGCGACAGGACGGGATTCTATTCCGTCTCTTGCGCGAGATTATTTTCGCACCTGTTCCGTCTCGGCGACTCGACGATTTGTTTTCGAGTCCGAGGCGGAGTTCGTCCGTTATAAAAAGTTGCGGCGCCTTATCGCTGCAGATCACGTCAAGCCCGTCCTGTGCGGATCAAGTCCCGAGGAAAGGCTTCGCGTTCCCTTCCGCTGTTTTCTGGCACCTTCGCTACGCGCACCCCAAGAAGACTACCAGATTTGGTTTTCTGGTTTCTCTGCTGAACGTACACGCAAGTGTACCAGGAAGCTGCAGTTTATTGCTACGTTCACACGAGGTCGTACCAGACACTCTGTAGATTGGTTATTATTGCTGATATTTTTTCGACATGTCTTCTATCAAGTATGATCTTCCGCTGCTAGACCGTGATACACGGTTCTCTTCTATGGCAAGTCAAGATGAGGGCAGTATTAACGCACACTGATCTAGATGATGCGCTTAATGGCTTTGACAAGAAGAAGCCGGAGTCTTGGTCCAGTGATGAAAAGCGCAAGGATCGTAAGGCTCTATCACAAATTCATCTTCATTTATCTAACAATATTTTGCAAGAGGTTTTGGAGGAGAAAACCGCTGCTGCTTTATGGCTCAAGCTGGAGTCGATCTGCATGACAAAGGATCTAACCAACAAGATGCATTTGAAGATGAAATTGTTCACACACAAGCTGCAAGAAGGTGGTTCTGTGTCCTCTCATTTGTCGGTCTTCAAGAAGATCGTTTCGGACCTAGCGTCCAT
Source organism: Eragrostis tef (assembly GCA_000970635.1). Taxonomy (NCBI): domain Eukaryota; kingdom Viridiplantae; phylum Streptophyta; class Magnoliopsida; order Poales; family Poaceae; genus Eragrostis; species Eragrostis tef. The sequence continues at coordinate 45,446 of LAPY01002758.1, forward strand.
GGAGGTAAAATATGATGATGAGGATTTAGCTCTTATGCTCTTGTGTTCATTGCCCCAATCTTATTCCAATTTCAGAGACACTATTTTATATAGTCATGATACTCTAACCGTTAATGAGGTTTATGATGCTTTGCATGCAAAGGAAAAGTTGAAACAGATAGTGTCTGCTGAAGCTGCCAGTTCTGATGGAGAAGGCTTGGCTGTCCGTGGTAGGACAGAGAAGAAATCAACACATGACTCTAGA
>LAPY01002759.1:24640-47659 GCA_000970635.1 Eragrostis tef
GCCGCCATGGCGCTTGGTCTTGAGGTACGGCACGCGATCCACCAGCTTGTAGAATTCGGTCATGATCTTGTCGGCGGCGCTCTGCGGGCGGGCCTAGCTCCAGGTCATCGGCGACTCCGGCGACCGATGCCGGCGCATCTGCGCCCTTATTGCCTTCGTCTTTAGCTTTTAACTTCCTCCTTGGGCTTCTCTCCGTCCTACTTCCCCTTCTCCGGCGACTTCTCCGGCTGTTTCTTCTCCTCTGTTTTGGCCTCCTCTGCTTTCTTCTCATCGGCGGGGACTGCGTCCGGCTTATTCTCCTACGCCGTCTTTGCAGCAGCAGCGACGGCGTCATCAGACTTCATCTTCTCGACCACCGCCTCGCATGGACTGCGCCCTTCGCTGGCGCGGCGGCCGGAGGCGCGCACGTCCACCCCCTACCACCGCCGCCTCGCATGGACTACGCCCAATGACCAGTCAACGCTTCCAATCCGAGCCGCACGAGTCAAGTCGAACGGCCATCAGGCATCCAGGGTGGTCGCTATTCGAAATAACAACCGGCCGGTCGTCATTTCGAATAACGACCGCCCCTGAGGGCGCCTCGTCCCCAGCACACCATGGCTCCCCCCCCATCCGCCGAGTTACGTCGTTACGATGCTCCACCTCGGCCGGAACATCAGGGTGCGCCGCCGGCGTTCCCGCGGCCGGTCTGCCCCAGGCGCGACGCCGAGGCGCTACCTCTTGCGAGAATCCATGGCTGACACGCGAGCTCTGCTGCTGCCCTCTGTTCAATCGCTATCTCTCTGCTCTGCCAAGACCAACATACACTTCGAGGAAGTTGCATAGGACGCGGGAAGCGGCGCAGGCGGACAACAGGGAGGTCTCGCCACTGCATGTTCTGGCCATGGCCGCCTCGCGGAAGCATCGTTTGTCACCGGCGTCATCGTGCTGCGCCTATTCAGGCAAAAGAGCCAACGGACACGAAGGTGCTGGAAGGGGTCCCAGGCTCGCGGTGGCGACCGCCTTGTCGAATTTTGTTGCTTCTGTCAGCTCTTTTTCCGTCACCGTGCGGGCTTCAGGGAACCATCGCGCGCCTTTACATGCTGTCTGGTGGCAACTACATCTGCTCATAGAGGAAAACAAATTGTTACATCGCTGCAAGAGGATGCAACAAGGCACCATGCCTTGAACACCACCGACAGAAACCGAGCAATTCCTCAGATGGACCACTGACAGAAACAGAGCAATTCCCCAGTTGCATCAGTGACAGGCTGAATTTGAAGAACAGAATGGTGATGTACTGCATGACCTACTTTGCCTTCTTCTAAATATCTTTTTTTTTCCCGAATCATTTTGTTCTAAGTAGCTAGGTGAACTGAATTAGTATCCAATTGTTCCGGCCTGAACTGAGCATGACCAATCTGAGGCACTCTGACCCTACAAAATACTCTGCCAATTGTTCAGGCATGAACTGAGCATGATCAATCGCTAGCATGCGTCTGTTAAAAGTTCAGGAATTTCAATCTTTTTTTTTTCTTCTTTTGAGTCATTTTCCTTTTACCGATCTAAATGATGTACAATAACCTTTTGTTGCTCTGCATGTTGTTATCAACATATTAACATTGCCGAGCTAAAGCGTCCTCACATTCAGTTGGCGCTGTTATCAATCAAGTAGGCTGGTGTCTCATGACCTCCGCCAGTTTACTTTTCTTGTGAACAATCAGCCAGCTAATTAAACTCTGCAAAGCCAAGAACAATGGATGCATCCCGTCCTTCAGATACTTGCACTGTTGCACACACCAACGGTCCAAAATTGTCAAAATCTCTTTCAGTCTTTCCTGATTTGTTGGGTTGCAGGTACTGTTCAATCCTATGGACAGATGATCATGTTGACATTCCGGCGATCGACTCCATGGCCGCCGACGCGCCGTGTCCCCATGGCCGGACTCCCTCCCCAGACCTTTGCTGCAGGCCGTGATGAGCCTTGCCGGGTAGGGTGGAGCCGATCGAGGATTTCTCGGTCGTCCAGCTCCAGCGCACCTCCTGTCCACGACGCCGGGCTTGCCGCCGTCGACCGGCGCAGCGCCACGCACGGCTGGGCTGTTGTGATCCTCCCCTCCGCCGCTCGTTGACCGCGACCAACGACCAGTCAGCGCATCCAATCCGGGCATCCAGGGTGGTCGCTCTTCGACAACGACCCACCGGTCACTATTTCGAATAGCGACCGCCCCATGGTTGTCTCCTCCAGGGCGCCGCCTCTCTGTTCTGAACGTGTGTCGCTCCCCTGCCCTGCCGCGACCCTCCTCAGCTAGCCAACGCCTCCATCCATTGCGTCCGTCGTTCTGGTGCTCTCTCTACACCGGCCAGCTGGCATGTATACATCAGGCTTGCCGCCGACGTTCCTCTCGCGGATCGAGTGGGTTCAACTAATTGCGTCCGTCGTTCACGAACCATTGGCGAAACATCACGTCGGCCGTGGACATGGAATCGGTCGCCGCCCCTCCGAGCTCCCCTTTGTAAGAGTCACTCGCGTCGCCGGCGTCCCTTGCTCTAGCTGGAGAAGAGCCAATAGGATTGGAACCAACCAAAATACTCTCTTGCTGTTGCGTCTCTGCTCTGTCAGCTCAAATTCAAGGTCACCGTCGAGCTCGTCTGCGCCACGATTTTCTCTCCGCCGTCCACCATTTGTATTTGGCTATGTCAGAGACTTAGAGGTGGATGGATGTTTCGAACGACATGGTTCGTTTCGCTCTTCTTTTGCTGAAGACTCTGAAATGACTGCAGGATTCATTTCCCATCTTGCACAATTCGTATAGCGGCTATTGCCAGGCTAAACATGGTCGAAAATTTCAGTGGCTTGATCTGATCAGATCCTTGACTTGCAGCAAACGTGTTACATTTGTGATGTCTTAAAGATGCTGAAAAACCTTAACCAATAGCCATCTGTCTTTTAAAAATTCAGGAATTTCAATATTTCTTCCTCCAGTCATTGTCTTTTCTATCAATCAAATTGATGTACAATAACCTTAGGACAAGCTTAATATGTTGTTCTGGATAATGCGTCTGTTTCGTTTCCATGATGTTATCAACACGTTAACATTGATTTTTTTTTAGAAACATTCTGATGTATCACGACTTCAGATGGGCAACAAATTTGGCCTACTTGCGCACACAAACAGTGCAAAATTTTGAAAATATCATCGTGATTTGCAAAGGCGGTCTCTTTTAGTAATCTGTATCTACAGCAACGCGGCCATTCCTCGAGAAACTTAGTCTCCGTTTGACATTGCAGTGGCTTTCAGAAGTTCTTATTTGTTTTTATTTATTTTATTTGAGAGCATCTTTTTCTGAATTGTTACAACATAAATCATGCTAGAGTGGTATAACTAAATTCCATGTCCCACAGTACAACACAACAACCGTAACAATTGAGCAGCAATGACCCTGACTGAAGGGTAACCACGAGCAAATTTTGATACTAGTTTTAACGATCTCCTTAGTTACCGAGCCATTCCTTGATTGGGCAATCAATGCTTTACCCGTATCACTATTGCTCCATGTTGAACAATTTGGCTGCTTCGGTCACTTTGCCGTGGGTATATGTTTTCTTATTTCTTTTGGTGCAAGATTCACATCGCTTTCTTGAACGTGACAGTTAGTTCACAACTTATTTTTGCATTTCACTTCTGCTCGAAACAGAGTTGCGTTATCGCAATAAGGTCGGTGCAGACCCCGCAACGAAAAAAGATGAGTACTAACGACGCGTCGGGCTTCCTTGCTATCATACTAAGGCACATTCGGTGCTGAAACTGCAAATGACAACGTAATCCCCTGGGCTAAATTTTACCGACATCCGTACTAGAGGAGAGGCGAGGACTCGAGAGCTTCAGACATCCGTACTAAGGAGCTTCAGGCCGGCGAGGCGAGCGACCGGCGTCTTGTGGATCTCGTGGTGCACACAAGCCGCCGGTAACTGCAGGGACCTGACCTCATCGAGGCCTCCACAATGCCCCGCTCGTCATCGCGGCCTCCGGCTAGAATTGGTTGACACAAACGTCGGAGTCGAGTAGAGCACCACCACCATACTAGCCCGGCAGCTGTACGCTCACGCGCCGGCGTCCGCAGCTGATGCCCCAGATAAGGCAGCCAATGGATAGCCGAACTTCACTACCGAACTCAGAGAAGCCGTCCTCTGCCGTTTGCCATCTGGGCGGACCGCACAACTCTGTCTCAGCGTCATATAAGCCGCACAGGTCCGATCAGCAACCCCAGATGTTGATAACACGACACCCGAGCCACTTTGTGGAGTCTTTCTGTAGCTGGAACTCCTGGTGCATCCCATTCCTTGGGAAATCTACTGTGAAGACATGCAAAAAAAAGGTACCAGCAGATGCATGCACACAATTTCGTACTAGCAGAGTTGGCACAGAACTAGGGTCTATATATCTGTCTGGAAATAGGCACGATCTAATATAGCTCGTGCATTTTAATTTTCACCAAACAATAAATCGTAGTACATCAGCTTCTCCATGCCCAACTAATGCAGTGTGATTCGAGGAGTAATGAGAAGATTTCTGGAGGTTGCTTACAATTTGAGATTGAAGATTACAGATGTTGTCCTGCCTAAGTTTGTCACTATAACGTAATGTTTGATTCTTCTTAAGTGGCGGGATGGCTGGAAAAATTTAAAACAAACACCAATGTTTAATTTGTATAATATTTTTGTTATAAAAAAAATGAATCATTTTAACTGTGGTTGATCAGGGTCCCAAGCATACCGAAATTGGTTTTAGGAAGCTGGTCATCCCATCTTTGAGAAGTTTTGATTGTTAACACCTCCCACTCCATGTAACACACGTGTACACTAATCCACAATTCTCTCTTGTATATCCCTCGCAATTTTTTTTTTATCTCATGTATATTTATCGTCAGCAAGCAAAATGCACTTACTCACAGTGGCACTGCGAGGGTAGAATCAGTTGAAATAATTCAACATCGTGCAGAAACGATGCAGTGGAGGCGCCTGCCGGAGTCAGGGTCACCAGACGTCGTCTAATCCAACACCGTGTAGAATCACGGTGCCTGCAAGGTGCTCCTCAGCGTATCAGACTACTGGGTGCAGTGGCGGAGCCGCGGAGACAAGCATGAAACCAAGGAGGGGCCGGTCAGTTAACAAATCCTTTCACAGCAAAATTAAACTCCTCTAAGTCTTGCAGAAAAAAATAAAACCGCTGTTGCAATTACGACAACTAATATAGCCATTCATACTCTTGAACTCTTTCGATACAGAAATTGTGTAATTTTTTTTATATATCTAGTTGAGGAATAAACAAGGAAAAAGAAATGTTAACATTCTTCCACTTGCACTGCAAAATAAATGAGTCTGATAGAAGCGGAAGAATTAGCCCCAAAAGAATTAACTCTTACACTGTTATTGGGTAATTGCTCAAGTCCAACATGGTGCAAGCAGGAGGCACGTTGCAGATGCATTCGCAGGCTAGCCCCTTGGCCTTTCCCTGGTTTTCTATAGATTACCATTGTTTTCTCTCTCTTTTTCTATGACGGAACTAAAGCATGAGCTGCTCGAATATGTTGGAGACGGGAGTCACGTGACACCAATCGACGGTCCCGTCATGAGCAATGCCATGGCCGCTGAAGACTTCACCGGCAACCAAGGAGCACCCGTCCTCAGCCATTTCGGATACCATCTGGGCCACCACGACCTCCAGCGTCAAAGCCTGACTAGGAAGGCACCTCACAGGTCCGATCTGTAGAAAATTGTGACCAGGTTTAGCTTCAGTTTCTGTTGTCCGAGTCCTATGGCGCCCATCTCTGCCGATCTTCATGTCCATGACCAGCGTAGCGTTAGGCACGTTCCGTTGCATGCAACCAACCCTTGTACATGTATATTTCCTTGAGATCAATCAATGGAAGTGTGCGATTAATCTCTATATATATGGTATCAGCTATATATCTCCGATCCTACTTTGCTGACTCCACCTCCTCCATCTTTGATTACTCTCTCGGCAACACCCTAGCCAGGTTTTTTCAACTCTCTGCGGGTGAAACTCCTGGTGCATCCCATTCTTTTGGAGGAGCAGTCACTTAGCACGGCACAGATATACAGAAATGAAACCAGCATATGCGTGCAAACAATTTGGCCACCGAGTGTTGTTTCACAACAAGCCAACACTTGTGTGCTATTCGTAAGTCATAACAGAGGAGGCTCCCAGCTTAAATAGGTAGTATATGTGTGAAACAAGGCGCACTCTAGTACAACCCTTGTGTTTTCACCAACCAAGCAACCATAGTACCAACAAACCATCTTGTAAGATATTTGGTGTATCCACTTCTCCTTATCCCATACTGCCACATACTAAAGGTAAATACATGTAATCCTAATTGTGGAGAATTCGTCAATTTACCACCAAATTTACACGATAAAGCACATGGTTTGGCAGCAAAACAATAAAGATCGTCATTCATCTTAGTAGTCATTTTTTAGATAGTTATTATATGTCACATGTTGTCATTGGCTGAAATAATCAGATCTCAGAACATGAATTGACCTCATTGGGCCGTAAAATGTAGAACATTAATTTATTCCTTAATTATTAACTGCTTTAGCCTCTGCTCAAACCATTGTTACAATTTCAATAACATCATTAGTCTTTGCTACTGCCGATCTCTTTTGATAAAGAAATTGTGTAAACGTTATAACTATAGTTGAGGAACAAACAAGGACAAAAAAAACTAAACATTCTAGAGTGCTTATTTATATTTATGTAGTTATTTTATTTGAGGTCATTTGTTACAACAAAAGTCAAACTGGCAATGGAACAACTAAATTTCAGATCTGATGTGACATCGCAGCACGGCACAAAAATGACAAACATTGTCGTAATAGTGTCTTTTGTCATGGAGTATCGCTTGAGCAGCAGATACCTCGACTATAGGCCGAGCGAATTGTGATACCTCATATAGTGATATCTGCGGTTACCATGCCATTCCTAGAATGGGCAATCGAAGCTTTACCTAGAGCACAAAACATGGTCGTTGCGTATTAATTCCTAATGCCTCCTACACCGAGTCTCAAAATGGGGTGTTCCATTCTACATGCATGTCTAGTGCTTGGTTCAATTGCGCCTCGAGTCCCAAAATGGGATGTTCCATTCTACATGCACTCTCTGTTTCTTTCTTGCATGTTATACGCGCGCGTGTTTGTGGGTGCGCTATCTCACTCCTAGAAGTGCTTCACCGACCAAGCATGTGAAGAGTATTGATATGCCTAGGTAGTTCAAAGTCTTGCTTTTCGATGTCATATAAAAAGCACTAAGAAGGGCTGCAAAATGATAGTTATATCATTTGAACTTGAAACTTCTGCACATGCAGAAGTATTATTACACACACACATACACAAGCACACACTAAAACTTCTGTACACGCAGAAGTTATGTCATATAATATTGTGATGGTGGTTTATGACTTTATTTGCACCTCTATAAAAAGTTGTGCGACTCGTTTGAGTAATTTTTAAATTGTTTGACTAAATCGCACCCACCTCACAAGTTATGGTACCACTGACGTAATTCACTCTTCTAATATTTTCTACAGTGCTGTCCGCTTCAACATGCATGCATGGTTTGGGAGCCCCGTGTTGGGCGCTAGTGGCTTACATTGGTGGAACACATGGCGCCTAGTTGGTTCTCTTCGGCAGAACTGTAGCAGCAGAGCTCGAAGGCTGCCACATTTCTCAAAGACTCCCGACTCTCCCAGTGATGCTCAGAGAGGTGAGCAAGTGCGAAGCAGCTAGCACGAGGTTGTCTCGGAAGAACACATGGCGACTCTACCGGGAGTGCATCTGATTGTGTCAGAGTTGCTATATGTTATTATTTATTTGGCACTCTGAGGCCGACGTCGGCCTGTAGTCACGCCGGCGGCATCCCACCTTCCTGCGCATGACCGCGGCGATCGACGCCAAACGGCTGGGTCTCGTTGCCGCACAGGATCACCCACCGGGGCGGTGGCTCCACTCACCCGGTCGTTCGCATCACGTCCGTCGGTGCACCGTGGCACCCGCGCCTGGCCCACCGGCTGCCCGGAGAACACGTTCTCAACGACGACGATCAAGAAAGGGTCGATCGAACGGCTCCGCGCGCCGGCCGCCTGATCAGTAAGCCGAGGTGCTACTGGAAGACTGATAAATCACACACTGACACAGCAACAAAGCTTGTTTCAGAGGTACTGCCGGGCCTGGGCTAAACATCGTCGCAAATTTCTCTTCGTCGCAGTCTTCAGGCTTTTGGCTGTAGTACGTCCAGCAATTCAAGTTCACACTAAAATTTCTTATTTTGGTCTTTCGATTCGAAATCTGAAAACCTAATAGTTTCCAGTTATACCACCGTTCCAGCTTTCGTTGCTTCTGTCAGCTCTTTTTTCTGTCACCGTGCGTGCTTCACCGAACCATCGCCTTTACATATGCTGTCTGGTGGCAGCTACATCTGCTCGTAGAGGAAAACAAATTGTTACTGTAGATCGCTGCAAGAGGATGCAACAAGGCACCATGCCTTGAAACCACTCTTGACAACATTGGCTTGCACTACTACTACTACCTTTGTAGATGCATCACTGACAGAAACAGAGCAATTCCCCATATGCATCACTGACAGGCTGAATTTGAAGAACAGAATGGTGATGTACTGCATGCTCTACTTTGCCTTCTTCTAAATATCTTTTTTCCCGAATCATTTTGTTCGAAATAGCTAGGTGAACTGAATTAGTATCCAGTTGTTCAGGCATGAACTGAGCATGATCAATTGCTAGCATGCGTCTGTCAAAAGTTCAGGAATTTCAATCTTTTTTTTTCTCTCGAGTCATTTTGTTTTTACTGATCTAAATGGTGTACAATAATCTTTTGTTATCAACACATTAACAGTTACCATTTTGATGTACCACGGTCAGAACGGTATCTGATATGAGGAACATTGCCGAGCTAAAGCGTCCTCAGATTCAGTTGGCGCAGTTACAAATCAAGTAGGCTGGTGTCTCATGACCTCCTCCAGTCTACTTTTCTTGTGAACAATCAGCCAACTAAACTCTACAAGATCAAGAACAATCCATCCCATGCTTCAGAAGATACCTGCACACACCAACTGTCCAAAATTGTCAAAATCTCTTTCGGTCTTTCCTGATTTGCTGGGTTGCAGGTACTGTTCAATCCTACAGTGCTCATACCTGCACCGCACTCAGGTTATGATCTTCTGATTCAAAATGCAATAAAACAATGAGACAAACTGAGTGCGGTGGTTAGAAAAAAATTTCTTGAGCGTCAACGATCTACGTGATGCCAGTCTTTCATGCCTGAAGGACATGTTTGTGCGGGAAGTATACTTTGTCTAGAAAACCATCTTTTATTCAAACGGCTTTGTACTGAAATAACAGGCGTTCTGAAGAATTTTAAAAGAACAGTAAGGAAAAAAATAGTGATGTTGCAGCGCGAAAAATGTGTTGCCTTGCTTTTTTCTAAAACGTGTATTATTTCAGTAAAAATACTATGATTGAAAATTCATGTTCTGCAGAATGAGGCATCTCATCTCTGAAACCACTCACAAAGGGGCCTGATCCGTATCCTTACCACTGACGAGGAACCTAACCTTGAGTTCTGACGAGTCCATCTCTGCGACGGCACGGCACCACTACCGCACCAGCCACCAGTAGAAACAATGCTTCGTCGCGCGCTCCGACGTGCTGTCGTCCCTGCCGGAGATGTGTCCAGCAGCAGTGTCCAGGTGACAGCTAGGCACGCTGAGGCCGGCGTCCGTTAAGTGCAGTCAGTCAGTGAATTCTGACAGGCTGCACGGAAGCGGCGTCCTTCCTGCTGCGCACGACGGCGGCGGTGCCAGACCGAGCTGTGCCGGAACACGTTCACCTGCTCCGGCGATCGCCTCCATGGCCGCCGCCATGCCGTATCCTACTCCTTCGCCGCTACCTCCCTAGGCCTTGCTGCACAGGCACTGACGAGTGACGAGCCGCGCCGGACATGACGAGGGAGGGCGCATGGCAAGGTAAGAGGAGCCGATCGTGGAGTTCACCGTCGTCCCGTCAGACCGGCGCAGCGCCACGCACGGCTGGGCTGTTGTGATCCTCCCCTCCGCCGCATGGACTCGTTGACCGCGATCGACGACCTGTCAGCGCATCCGATCGGACCGCAATAGCGACCGCCGGTCGTTGTTTCGTATAGCGACCACCCCCGGGTTGTCTCCTCCAGAGCACCGCCTCCGCTGTTCTGAACGTGGGTCGCTCCCCTGCGGCCCTGCCCTACCGCGACCCACGTTCTGGTGCCATCGCGGCTCCTCAGCTAGCGCAAACGCCTCCACCCATTGCGTCCGTGTGCTCTCTCTCTCTGCACCGGCCAGCCGGCATGTATACATCAGGCTTGCCGCCGACATTCCTCGCGGATCGAGTGGGTTCAACTAATTGCGTCCGTCGTTCACGAACCATGGCGACACTTCCCGCTGGCCGTGGACATGGAATCGGTCGCCGCCGCCGAGCTCCGCGCCCCACCGCCTTTCATCCCGTGCTTCCTATCTGTGAAAGAATAGAGATACACGAGTTTGGAAAAGCTCTGATACCATGTTAAGTTGCATGCACCAACCATTTCACCTAAAATCATAAGCTGAGATCTTGGACAAGGTGATAGGGACATATGTTACCACCTTGATTTCTTGATGGTACTTTTAACTAACATAAATGGCGTTAACCCATCAGTTCGGTGCCGGCGACAGAACATATATACATATATATGCGTTCTCTGGCTCGTACAAGTGTTTCACACTGACCAAGCATGTGAAGGGCATTAATATATACCCAGTTGTCGTGTAATCTCGTAGAAGTTGCTTTTCCATGTCATAGAAGGTGAGCACTAATATAACTAAGAAGTTCTACAAAAAAATGTGTGGGCGTGGCATGTCAGCAACAGCTGGGATAGTTAAATCATTTGAACTTGATGTTTTTCTGTACGTAGACGCAGTAGAAGTATACAGTTTGAGCTAACGAAAGAGCAAGAGCGAAGCAGGGGAGGAGCCTGCTGGGGTCAGGGGTGACTCTTCTACTCGGAATATAGCGGCCACCCCTTGGCCCCCGACGCCGGCCGATCGAGCACCGTGCAGAACCGGCTCTGTCGGTCTACAGGAACTTTACATCAAGAACAACCAGGGCGCGACCCCTGCACAATGCCCAGCTCGTCATCGTCGCCGCCTTCAGTCAGTTAATTAGGTTTCGTGGACATGATATTGACCGTTTTGTGTTAGAGAGAACGTCGCATCCCCGTTCACTCCCAGCTGGTGTAGATGGGACAACTACAACGCCACTAGCCACCTCGATCTACTCTTCTAAACTGCGTGCGATCAACTGGATGAAAATGTTTTCCTTTTTAGAAACGCTGCGATCAACTGCAAATCAGACTCAATGCGCACGACGGAACACGATCAGAAAATGCTCCGGCGATCGACTCCATGGCCGCCGACGCGCCGTGTCCTCATGGCCGGACTCCCATCCCCAGGCCTGAGGCCTTTGCTGCAGGCTGTGATGAGCCTCGTCGGTGATGGCGAGGTAGGGTGGAGCCAATCGAGGATTTCACCGTCGTCTAGGTCCAGCGCACCTTTTCTGTCCTCGACGCTGGGCTTGCTGCCGTCGACCGGCGCAACGCCACGCACGAACGCCGTCCTCTCTGCCCGCCGCATGCAGCTCGATCCTCCTCCTTTGCATGGACTCGTTGACCGCGACCAACGACCAGTCAGCGCATACAATCCTAGCCGCACGAGTCCAATCGGACCGCTGCGAGGCATCCAGCTCGGTCGCTATTTGAAATGGCGACCGCCCGGTCGTTGTTTCGTCCGCCTGAGTTCTCGATGTCTCGCGCTCCCTGGCGTGATCTTCCTCATCGAGCGCAACGCTTCCAGCAACTGCCTCCGTCGTTCTGATGCTCCGCCTCGGCCAGAACATCACGCTTGCCGCGGTGCGCCGGCCATGGCGACGCCGGCGTTCCCTCCCGGCGGTCTTGGTGCTCAACTGCTCACACGCCGCCGCAGAACTGCCCCCCGTTCCCCGCTGCTCATGTGCCAGTGCCACCGCGAAACTGCCCCGGGCGCGACCGGCGACGCCGATTCTGACCCGCGAGCTCTGCCGCACTGCTCTGATCGTTGCATCTCTTGCGAGATCAGCGTACAGTTCGAGGAAGTTGCCCAACGCCACTACCTATTCAAATGGGCGGCGCAGGCGTTGATCCGGCATCATCTCGAAGACATGCTCGCCCGGACAGGCGGACATGGCCGTACGTCTCGCCGCCGCATGATCTGGTCATGTCCGCCTTGCGGAGCGGATCATCGTTTCTCACCGATGGAATCCTGCTGCGGCTATTCCGGCAAATTAAGCAGGACACAAAAACCCAGGCCACAGCGACAAAAACCCAGGCCACACACCCGGCGCAAGGACACGTTCGTCTTCGTCTCCGCCAGGCACGCCGCGGCGAATGGGTGTTCTCCGAAACGAATGGTGCTTAGTGAACATCTATGTGCTGTTTGCATACGGAGACACGATTCATGGTGATGCCTTGTACTGAGTTTTGTCACCTAGCCTCTATTCAATTGTGTAAAATCTCTCCCTGATTTGCTAGGTTGCAGGTAATTTTCAGTCCTGTTGACAGAAGATCGTATTTACATTCAGGTTATGATCTTACAAAGGTAACCGATGCTACTCACAAAGGGGCCTCCGTATATCATGGTATTACCACTGACGAGGAGTCTAGCCTTTGTGTTCTGACGACATGTCGAGTGCAGCGCTGCCACTCGATTCCTTCTCTGTCGTCCTCAAGGCAACTGAAACATCTCTACTAACCATAAACAAGCTTCCTCGCGCGCTGCGACATATGTGCTAATCATAAACTATGACAAGTATAGTTAGTTCTGTTTACGGCATATACACTGACTTGGTAATACAAGCTGACCTTCAACGTACTGGGAGCAAGAAAAACGCAAGAATAATCTTGAATCAGCTCGGCCTTTTGCTCCTTCCGTAGGATTGCAAAGCTGTGAAGCTTCACTTACACAAGATCAAACCGTGTACACCAGGCAGGTTTACACCCACGAACCAGCGCACGCGGCTGATGACAGCACCACCATGAGCAGTGCAAAGGCCGCCGAACATCACTGGCGACCAACGAGAAGGCTTCTTCGTCCGACTCCGATTCCATCTGGGCGGACCGCTCGCCACGACCTCCCGCGCCAAAGCCCGACTAGCAAGACACCTATCTCAGTTTCATATGTGCCTCACAAGTCCGATCCCACATCTGTCAGCAACCAAGAGAGTGGACTGCATGACACCGAATCCATCTCTGATTTTCAGACTGTGGTCGAAACACCTGGTGCATCCCATTCCTTCACGAGTCATTTAGAACTGTGCATGCATGAAAAAAGTGAAACCAGCATTTGCTTGCACACGATGTTGCTCTGCGAGTCTTATGCCACCCAACACTTGTGTGCTAGTCATAACAGAGGAGGCAGGGGGCTTAGGTTTTATGTATACGTACAAACAGGCACACTTAATGGAGCGCTTATGTGTTTCACCAACCAATCAAAGTAGGGAGTACACACATAGAGCGGATTTTCTGAGGACATCTTAAGCTGAGGAAGCTATCTGAGCCACCCATCTAAGAAACATGTAGCTCAAATGTACTGCTATAGTATGCGTGTACTGTAGCAGAACATCTGAGTCACATGTTTCTCAGATGAGTGACTCAAATAGTATCTGTCTTCATATTTCATTTTGCTAGTACACATACCCAAAGCCATTCATAGAAGAAAACAATTGGTGTTTTCAGTTAGCCGTTTCCCATACTGCCACACAACGCCGAATATCGTCAATCCTAGTGTAGAGATTAATTGAAGTAAGTAGTCAAGTTTACTGCCAAATTACATGATGGAGGGCATTGTTTGTCAAGACAATCGTCATCTCAGTACTGTCCATTAACCTGATCCGACGACGTGGATTGGATATAAAAAATCTAGTACTAATGGGCACTGTTTTATGAAATTGAGCAGTATAAAAAATAAGTGGTAGACTTGTAATAAGTAGTTTTATTTTTATAATTAAAATAAATTAGTAATTTGATTAATCTCTTTTGCTTATTAATCTAGTAAATAATTTGTTTATTATTATTAGTTCCTATGGGGCCTAGCCTAATAGCTGTCTTCCGTAGGATAAAACAAAAATTTCTTAATTAATAGTGTAATTGCAAATTTACTCTTAAACTAACGGCCATTAGATTTTGAAATACTAATGGCTATTACTTTGTAAAGTAAAACTGCTTGTTTTAATAGTTGTAACACATGTTGGCATTAGTTGAAAATTGCAATAATCAGGTCTCAAAAGCTTTGCTTCAGCCTCTCTGCCATTAATTTGGTTTCATTGGTGCAACGATGACACCAGATTATCGGACCCCATTTTTGGAATCCACGTGTTTACCGTACCAATCCCTGGATCAGTAGTTGGTACACACAAACAAAGCGTTCCATTGCACATACACGAGTAGATATTACAATATAAGATACATTACATGGTCTTAATTTACAAACCAAGCAAAGGCTAACAGACTAGCCTGGATACAATAACTTAGAAAGGGAAACACAACGGAAAACCAAACACTAGACACTGAACACCACAGGCAAACTTGAGCAGACGTCGACCCTACTCGTCATTATCGTAAATGGAGTGGCTGCACGGCCCAGCGGGAGAGGGAGAAAAGAAGATGGGCCGGGGAAATGCGGCCCGGAGATGAAGAGGGAAAAGAAAATGTTTTAAACATTTCCAAACTCGGAGAAATTCAAATAAAATCCAAACGAACTCCAAATTGATTCAAACAAATTCAAGTAAAACTTTTATAATTCATAACTTAAACCTATCAACCATGTTGGCAAGTTCCGCTTTTATTTCCTTTCTGAATTCCCACTTTTTTATTACTTTTAGCTTAACAAATGTGAACTTTTATTTTCAAAAATTCTAGGAAATTTTCCAAGAGTGATTTATTAAATCCATTGTTAAAATTAGGGATGTGACAAACCTACCCCACTTAGATGGAATCTCGTCCTCGAGATTCGCTGGGTTCTTTGAACAGGTACGGAAACTCCTTCTTGAGATCTTCTTCTCGTTCCCAGGTAGCTTCCGCTTCTGTATGGTTGCTCCATTGTACTCTGCAGAATCTTACAGCTGTTCTCCTTTTCTGCCGTGTTGCAACATCCAGAATTTTAACAGGCAGTTCTTGATATTGGAGATCTGCCTGCAAATCCATAGCTTCCACTGGTACTTGATAGTCAGGTACTTTCAGACATTTCTAGAGTTGAGATACGTGAAGCACAAGATGTACATCAGATAGCTCTTCCGGCAAGTTCAGACGGTAGGCTACAGCTCCAATCTTCTTGAGTACTTTAAACGGTCCAATATATCGAGGAGCTAACTTGCCTTGAATTTGGAAACGTCTTGTTCACGTATCGGAGATACCTTCAGGTAAACATAATCTCCTCGGTCGAAGGTGAGATCTCTTCGACGCGTGTCAGCATAACTCTTTTGCCAACTCTGTGCTACCTTTAGAGTTTCTCTAATGGCAGCAACTCGCTCTTCGGCATCTTTGATTATGGCAGGGACAAAGAAAGAACGTTCTCCAACTTCTGACCACATTGAGGGTGTTCTGCACTTTCTGCCGTAAAGTGCTTCAAAAGGTGACATTTGTAGACTGGCCTGATAGCTGTTATTATAAGAGAACTCAACAAATGAGAGACTCTTCTCCCAGTCTTTTCCATATGTCAACACACAGGCTCTAAGCATGTCTTCCAGTATTTGATTCACCCGTTCAGTCTGTTCATCTGTCTGTGGATGGTAAGCTGAACTAAAATCCAGCTTGGTTCTAAGGAGGGCATGTAGGCTTTTCCAGAATTTAGAGGTAAACTGAGTACCTCTATCAGTTATGATTCTGTTGGGTACCCCATGGTACTTCAGAATATTGTCAATATACAACTGTGCATATTTATCTCCTGTGTAGTTGCTCTTCACGGCTATGAAGTGAGCAACTTTGGTCAGTCGATCAACCACAACCCATATTGAATCATTGCCTTTCTGGGTACGTGGCAATCCGACGATGAAATCCATGGTAATTTCATCCCATTTCCACATTGGAATGTGTAGAGGTTGCAGTAGTCATGCTGGCCTCATATGCTCTGCTTTGACTCTTCTTCAGATATCACAGTATGCGACAAATTCTGCAATATCTCTTTTCATACCTACCCACCAGTACTTCTGCTTTAGATCTTGATACATCTTGGTTGTACCAGGATGAATTGAATAAGCAGAATTGTGGGCTTCATCCAGAATGGTGTTTCTCAAATCTTTCTTATTTGGTACGCAGATTCGCGCTTCATACCAAAGAGTTCCTTGTTCATCTACTCGGAACCCTGGGCTTTGTTTATTTTCATAAGCTCCTTGATCTCTTGTAATTCTGAGTCATTTGCTTGAGCTTTTCGGATATGATCTTCTAAGGTTGGCTGCACCATTAAAGCATTAAGTTTTCGTGGCGTAGTAATGTGCAGGTTCAACTTTTCCATCTCTTGTATGAGCTTTGGGTACATGGGTCCCTTTCTTGAACCTTTATTATAGGCTTTGCGACTCAAGGCATCAGCCACAACACTGGCTTTATCTGGATGATACTGAACATCCAAGTTATAATCCTTGATCAATTCTAACCATCTTTTTTGTCTTAGATTCAGCTCTGGCTGAGTGAAGATGTATTTAAAACTCTTATGGTCAGTGAAAATCTTGCATTTATTACCAATAAGATAATGTCTCCATATCTTAAGAGCATGCACTACAGCTGCTAGTTCCAAATCATGAGTTGGATAGTTTAACTCATGAACTTTCAGCTGTCTAGATGCATAGGCGACGACTCGGTCATCTTGCATTAACACACAACCAAGTCCTTGTCGTGATGCGTCACAGTATACCACAAAGTCTTTGTGAATATCCGGCAATATAAGCACTGGGGCTGTTGTGAGACTTGCTTTCAACTTCTTAAAGCTTTCTTCACATTGTCGTGTCCATTCGAACTTCTTTTCTTTCTTGGTTATTTCTGTCATTGGCTTGGCTATTTTTGAAAATCCTGCTATGAATCTTCGATAATAACCAGCTAATCCAAGAAAGCTTCTGACTTTTGTTGCATTGGTGGGTTGCTTCTAATTCATAACTACTTTAACTTTAGAGGGGTCGACCGCTACTCCTTCTTGAGTAATGACATGTCCAAGGAAAGCAACTTCCTGCAACCAGAATTCACACTTACTGAACTTTGCATAAAGCCCATGCTTTCTTGACTTTTCCAGAATATCCATAGATGTTCTTCATGTTCAGCTGCACTTTTTGAATAGATGAGTATGTCGTCTATGAAGACAACGACAAACTTATCTAATTCCTCCATGAAGATCTTGTTCATCAGATTCATGAAATATGCTGGGGCATTGGTCAATCCAAACGGCATAATTGTGAACTCATATTGACCATAACGAGTCACAAATGCAATCTTCATGATATCACTGTGTCTGATCTTCAGTTGATAGTAACCTAACTTTAAGTCGATTTTAGAGAAATACTTGGCTCCTTTAAGTTGATCAAACAGGTCATCGATCCTGGGTAGTGGATACTTGTTCTTGATGGTGACTTCATTCAATGAACGATAGTCAATTCACATTCTTAGGCTTCCATCTTTCTTCTTAATAAAAAGAACTGGTGCTCCCTAAGGTGATGAACTTGGGCGAATATAGCCTTTCTCTTGTAACTCTCTGATCTGTTTCTTCAACTCGACCAACTCATTGATGGACATTCTGTATGGTCTTTTGGCTATTGGGTTGGCTCCTGGAATCAAGTTGATTAAGATCTCCACATCTCTGTCCGGTGGCATTCCTGGCAAATCTTCTGGAAACACATCTAGATACTCACATACCACTGGCACTTCATCCACTGATGTGGCTTGTAGGTTGCATAGCATAGGCTCAACTGTTAAATGACGAGGTTGGAATTCTACAGTGATTCCCTTGTGATTAGTGGCAGTAACCTTTTTATCGGCACACGATATATTTCCTTTATGTTGCGCCAACCAATTCATCCCAAGGATTATATCTATACCATCTGATTGCAACACTACTAGATTTGCTAAAAACTCTACCCCACTTAAAAGAATTTTAACTCCTTCACATCCATAAAGGCATCTCATGGTAGTTCCAGGAGATTTGATGTGAAGAGGGGTTTTTAGCAAAATAGTAGGTAATCCATTCTTGGCAACAAACTTCGAAGAAACAAACGAATGCGAAGCTCCAGAATCAAACAAAACTGTGGCAAGTGTTGCATTTACTAAAAACTCACCGATCACAACATCTAGAGAGTCTTCAGCTTCAGCGGCATCAATGTGGTTCACACGTCCTTTCACATAAGTTTGATTCTTCCTCTGCTGTCTAGAGCCTTGAGGTGCGTTGCGACTTGCACCTGACCTTGCTGTAGCGGCTCCAGCATTAGCTTTTGATCCTCCAGTATTCTGCAGGAGAGGGCTTCTTCAATCATGTGACCAGGGTGACGGCAATGGAAACATGCTCGGACTGGTGGTGCTGTTGATTAACAGTACTAGCACTCTTCTAAGGTGCTGAGTTGTTATCTGGACGGTATGACTGGATAGGCTGCTTCTACTGCTGGCCAGTTCTAGATGTGCGGTACTGCATTGTTGGCTGACGGCGTGACTTCTGATAGTTGTCATACCTTGGCCTCTTGAACCTTTCCTGTTGTTTATACTTCCTTGCTTGAAACTTGCGCTTACGCTCAGTAGTCAGATCTGAGCGAGCATCTTCCAACAGTAGGGCTCTATTCATAAGAGTATTGAAGTCTGGGTAGATATGAGTAACCAATTGGGTCTTCAGCTCAGTATGTAATTCCTTCCTGAAGCGGTCCTGCTTCTTCTTATCAGTGCTGACTTCATCAGGTGCATAACGTGCTAGTTTCATAAACTTCTTGACATACTGATTAACCGTCATAGGTCCTTGCTTCAGTGAACGGAATTCATCAGCTTTCATATCCATAATTCCCTCAGGAATATGGTAATCTCTGAAAGCTTGCTAAAATTCTTGCCAGTTGATAGCATTTGGATCAGCAACAGCTTCACAGTAATTGTCCCACCATTCTCCAGCAGCTCCAATCAGTTAGTGTGAGGCAAGTGTAACTTTCTCTTGCTCATTGGCTGCAACAATGTCAAGCTTCTTGTTGATGTTCCTCAGCCAATCATCTGCTGCCAATGGATCTTCCATGGTGCTATCAAAAGTCGGGGGCCTAAGCCTCATGAATTCTCCCATCTTGGTAGCTGGTGGTCCACGGTATTGATTTGCTACAAGCATTTGCATCAATTGAGTCTGAGTGGCCATAACATCAGCTAGGGTTGCAGGAGCACGCGGCAGCTCTTGTTCTTGATTGTTATACTCTTGGTTGTTTCCATCCTGATTGTTGTCACTTATTTCATTTTCACCATGCTGACTTTCTTCCTGCTCATCCCTTCTATTCCTTCTTTCTGCCTCAGGAGTACATGCACGTCTGTTACGCTATCCTCCTCTTGCTTGAGGTCTTCCACGTCCTCTGCCTCTTGCAGGGCGTTCTTGTTCTTCATTGTTCTGCTCCCTATTCTGGCAAACTTGGCGATTGTAGATGCGAGCAGATCGCTTGGGAGGCATCCTGTTGGTGATACTATTATTAGTTATGGTGTAGTGATCTTGGTTTAAGAGCACACAATGTCACTCATACAAAGAACCAAATAAAACATTAAACACACCATACGTGTCTTATATTACACAGAGAGGGTAGAATACAAGAGGAATTTATACAACGTGCTACTACGATCTTGCTACAACTAGGGGTTACAACTGACTACAAGCTAGATTAAAGGAAACAACTACTCTTCTGATTACTGGCCCATCTTGAAGTAGTCGAGACACTAGATGACAGGTGAGGCTGCATCAGCGTCATTGAGGGTGTCCTCCATAGGCTCAACCTCCTCAGGATCTTCCTCGGGCTCAGTGTCATCGCTGGAACTCATATAACCTCTGCAAGGGGTACGAGAGCTCTCAGCGGCAGCCTCAGCTAGCACTTGTTTCATAGCAACTTGGCTTGCTTGATCAAGTCTTGGGACTGAGGGTGGCAGTGCAGGGCGTCCTGCGGGAGTCCTGGTAAAGGTGCTTTTCTTGGCTACCTTTCTGATCTTGTAACCAAGATACCTCAACTATGGCTCGGGCTCAGGCATTTGTGTTCCTCGAGAAACAGTTTCGAGAGTGACTAGTGGTAACTCTGGAACAGAGGGTATAACTGTCTCATATTCTCCATGGCAACTGATAACACGGACTATTCTATCAATTGGCTCAATCTTGGTCCTCGACTTCCTCATACCATTACCCTGTTGGTAGAGGGTGTTCAGTTGATCCACATGTGCCTTAGTCCTGTCACTCATCATCTTGGCCATTCCTTCCATAACCTCTTGATACCCTAACTTAGCATGTTTGCTTCATCACGTTCCTTTTGTAAAGTACTTTTCAGAGATTCAATCTCTTCCTCTAAGGCTTCTTTTGTACGCTCTGCCTGTGCAGCGTAGTAATGAGAGGCTTTCATTTGTGCTTTCAGACGATCTTTTTTAGTCTGCTCAGCTTCAAGTTGTTCTTCAAGGGTGTCAGCTTTCTGACGAGTTTTTTCCCACTGGTTCCTCCAGTACTGCCACCGCTCGATATCTTCTATCCATCGATCTCGGACATTCTGATGGTGACAATCCAGAGACTGTAAATACAATGTTGTCTCCACCAAGCAGTCATTCTCTTCAGTACGGGTTGGTCCCTGGAGTGTGTCCATGCGATGCTCCCATACATAATCGTCATTGTCAGCTGGAGGGAAGTACTTGATTGGCGTGGTTCCTGATCGTCCCAAAAGTTGCTCACAGATTATTATGGCTGCAACTCTGGCTACTTCTTGTATGGCATCTTCGCGTCTGGTTCCAGTGATCTCCCTGGTGAAGGAATTGACAGGTGCCTCTTCATCCATTGTGTGTACATTGATGCTAGCATCACAGCGAGGAACTCCATCTTCAAAATACTCCTTCCAACGATAGTGGATATCGTCATCTACGTCGAAATGACCCAAGATGCGGCGTAGTGTTGAAGGAAAACCACCTTCAAATCCACCACGGGTGTGGGTCCATCCATTTCCATCCACGTGGCCTTCGTCAAACTCCATCTGTTGGATAAGAGGTCTAGAAAAGATTAGTAAATTTTTTTAATAAAACTAGAGCTTAGACGAGAAGTAAAGTGATAATTAGAAAGAAAATAATCTTTTATAACTAAAATAAGTCATCTTAAGTTAAGCAAATCCTAAGGGTCATGTCCTACGGTCAAGTATGGCTCTGATACCACTTTGTCAGACCCTATTTTTGGAATCCACGTGTTTACCGTACCAATCCCTGGATCAGTAGTTGGTACACACAAACAAAGCATTCCATTGCACATACACGAGTAGATATTACAATATAAGATACATTACATGGTCTTAATTTACAAACCAAGCAAAGGCTAACAGACTAGCCTGGATACAATAACTTAGAAAGGGAAACACAGCGGAAAACCAAACACTAGACACTGAACACCACAAGCAAACTTGAGCAGACGTCGACCCTACTCGTCATTATCGTCACCAAAGACTTCGTCTTCTTCTTCATCTTCCACTGAAGAGATAGCAGCAAGAGTGAGTACATAAGGTACTCAGCAAGCCCTACACTACTCAAGGGTATGTATAAATGCATATTTGGTCTTAACAAGGAAATAGGCTATAATGTTTATTTGCAGAAAGCAAACTTTATGCATGGTTTCAGCAGTCAAAGGATCATAGATAAAACAGAGAGATTAATTGTCATATTTTAGTTGGTTGGCCCTGGGGGAGAATCATTCAATCCCGCCAGTTCCCATATTTTAGTTGAGCCTTCTGACACGAATGTCATAACGACCCGGCTCACCAAGCAACACTTCCAAAACACGGGCCGACTACAACCCACTCACACGTCAAGGAATCTTGAAGGTGGCTAATCAATGTGACGCACATGAATGTGCCAAATGCCATGGAAACGTCCAATCGATTGAATTGTAGACTCTGCAGAGTTTGTACATCTTTTTCCACGGGCTATGCACCCTTGCGCGAGAGAGTAACATAACGTCTCATTCTCCTTCTCCGAGTAGTCCCACAAGTTCACCATGGCGGGCTAGGGGTCTAGGATTAGCACGACACGAGCTCATTGTGCGGGGATTTCACTCCCAAATAGCCGGTAACAAGCATGGAATACTCATTGTAATCCCCCAAACCATCCGCTGCTTCTGCTAGCCACCAGGTGAACATTACTTGCAGGAGTACCAAGAAGGTAGGAATAAGGTCCTGCCCATCCAGGTTCTGTGGTAATACGGAAATCATCAGGTATACAGTCACAAGAACCGGTCCTTATATGGCCGAGCAAGCACCATATCCCACACTAGGGGCTATCACACAACAACCAATCACTATTGGCCTTGCTCGCGGTCCACCCATCCCATCACCATCTCCATCACCTAACACCAGTTGCTACTCCCAACCCCATATATCACACACACCACCAAACTCATTTCACACATTTATAAAAGTAACATCATGATAAAGGTGTGGCAATGTAAAAACATTGCAAGGGGTCCTAAGCATACTAGTAGCTAGGTAATTACGTCATCATTTAAATAAAAGTATTAAACGACGACGGTCCTAGAGTTAACAAGGAAATGGTAAATCAAGGGTAAACAAGGACTAGATATTTATGCCTAATTAATAGCATCAATATCATTAAGCAAGTAGGATAATAACTACTTAAGCATTTAAAATAACAATCAATGCATATTAATTCAGACGGTCATATAGGTCCAT
>LAPY01002759.1:55796-71800 GCA_000970635.1 Eragrostis tef
CGAATCTAATGAGCCTAATTAATCTATGTTTTGCTACAGTGATGCTACCGTAATGCTACAGTAACCATCGTCTAATCACGTCTTAACTACCCTCATTAGATTCGTCTCGCGATTTAGACCAGGGGTTGTACAGTTAGTTTTGTAATTAAACTTTGTTTAAGACAAGATTTTTTTTTTCTTTTGACCTCTCTAAATTTGCCCTTCTAAAACGCCGAACGAGCGTTTAGACCTCTCTAAATTTTAACATTAAAGAGAATATTATTATTTAAGAGTATTAAATAAAGCCTAATAACAAAATCTTTTTACAGATGGGTACATCTTTGCGAGACGAATCTAATGAGTCTAATTAAACCATCGTCTAATCACGTCTTAACTACCCTCATTAGATTCGTCTCGCGATTTAGACCGAGTTCTGCAGTTAGTTTTGTAATTAAATTTTGTTTAAGATAAAAAAATTTTTGTTTAGACCTCTTTAAATTTTAAAGAGAGGACGCCGAACGCACCTAAGCGGATCGATCAACTATGTCTCAGCTTCATATAAGCCGCACAGGTCTGAATGCCAAACATGGACGTTGATAACACGACACCTAAGGCACTTAGTTGATTCTTTCTGTAGCTGGAACTCCTGGTGCATTCCGTTTCTTGGGCAATCATTCAGTACTGTGAAGATATGCAACGAACATACCAGCATATGCATGCACACAATTTCGTAGCAGAGGTGGCACAGAACTAGGGTGTATACACCGAAAAAATATTCGATGGAAATCACATATGTGAAAACCCTCTCGAAATCATATTTAGAAGTTTTAAAAAAAATATAAAATTTGGCATACGTGTAGAAGACATGGTGAGAAACATGCACACAAAATTTGAGATCAAAACTTATTTTCTGTGAAAAAATACAAAAATCACAAATCATGGTAAAAGAGGACAAAAAACTGCACAGTCACTATTTTGTCCTGTTCCTCCTATACATCTGGCTGGAAATAGGCACGATCTATACAGCTCGTGCACAGCTCGTGCATTTTAATTTTCACCAACCAAGCAATCGTAGTACATCAGGTTCTCCATGCCCAACTAATGCAGTGTGATCGAGGAGTAAAATGAGAAGATTTCTGCAGGTTGCTTACAATTTGAGATTGAAGATTATAGATGTTGCCATGCCTAAGTTTGTCACTATAATGTAATGTTTGAATCTTCTGAAGTGGCGGGATGACTGGAAAATTTGAAATAAACACCAACGCTTAATTTGTAGAGGCTAAAATTATTTTTGTTATTAAAAAATAAGTCATTTTTAATGTGGTTCATTAGGGTCCCATCGAAGTTGGTTTTAGGAAGTTGGTCATCCCATCTTCGAGAAGTTTTGATTCTTAACACCTCCCACTCCATGTAACACTCATGTGTTCCACCACTACACTAATCTACAATTCTCTCATGTATATCAGCTAACAAGATGAAACAAGCTATACATCGTCAGGAAGGGAAGTGCACGTACTCACAGTGACGAGTCTACAAAGTGGGTTGAGTGCCTTGCGACGATTGTCTTTTTTTTTTCTTTTTTGAAGGGAACCGCTCATAAAGGGCCGGAAGCTTCTCCATTACTCCGGGTGCAGGTACATAGGCTGTTTTACAAAAGAACCCCCAACAAGGCTACAAATTAAGATGAGGTCCTTTTGGAAGCCTAAATAGAAAATGCTAACGTCTGCGGGGAAGAACGCAGCGCCGCCGTAGCAAGCTCCCAAAATATGATATGGAGAACGTCCAGATCTTCGACAACAAGAACTCCAGTGAAAGTGCCTTCGTCCACAAGCGGGACCAGGCAGCGTGTGCAGCACGAAGCCGTCGAACCACTGCGCCGTGAACGGGAAATGGCCTCGCGAAGCAAGCCGATTGACAGGCCGGCGGTCCGCCCGGCCGTCGCTTCAAAGCTCGCATCGGCAGAAGAGGTTGAAAGAGGAATGGCCATAGATCTAGAATACGCATCACCGGGCCAGACCAGATGACCTTTGCCTTTGGGATCAGCAAAGAGCGATCTACTAGCGAGGAAGGGCAGCACTCGCCGGAAAAGAGCTCTACAGGAAGATCTGAACCACCACCCAACCTCAGTTGTACCTGCAGAAAAGAAGCAGAGAAGCAAAAGAAGAGGGGGAATACACTCGCCGGGGAGGAAGCCGGCAAGGACGACAGCCATCACGGCAACATCTATATAGGAGAAAACTGAGCACTCATACAGGCCGTGGTTCAGACACATCGCTCACCAAAGCGATGAACAACAGCCAGAACTGCTCAGATTATTAGATTAGAAACCTAAAACAACCTAAGCTACTTGCTACAGACGGGTCCCCCTCCAACTCGAGACCGGCAGATAACCGGAAAGGAAGGAGGAGGGGGCCGATCAAGATTTCCTGGAGAGACTCGCTTGGTTCACGATGTGGAAGGAGATGCTACAGTAGGAAGGAGAAGGTTGGGGAAGGAGAAGGTTCGACGATTGTTGATTTTGTCCTCGATCGCGACCACCTCTTCCCCATCACCGTTCGTCGAGGAATCACCGTCGGGTTCAATTCCAATCTGAGCCGCCGTCCTGTCAGATTGTCTTCACCTCGTGGTGCTGCCGATCCAACGGGTCGCTGATGCGGTTCCCTGCCCTTCAATCTGCAGCCGTCACTGCAAATCTCGGTCATCAAGGCTGTTGTCTTCGGTTGTGTTGATCTGGTGCCTGTCTTTTGTGCTCCTGCATCAACTCGTGAGAAGGTCGGCAGACACTTCCAATCCACGTACTGATACTGTTCTATGTTCGATCTGTTGTCTCTGCTCTTAGTTAAGCGGAAGACAGGTCAGACCTTGGGAAAAATCTCTGTGCAGGCCCTCATCGAAGTTGGTTTTAAGCAGCTCGTCATCGCATCTTTGAGAAGGTTTGATTCCTAACACCTCCCACTCCAAGTAACAATCGTGTGTTCCACCACTACACTCATCTACAACTCTCTCTTGTATATCAGCCAACAAGATGAAACAAGCTAAATATATATATCGTCTGGAAGTGAAGTGCATGTACAGGATGTACATTAATTAATCCAGAGACAACATGGTAAACATCTTCAATGCATGAAATTATTGAGTGCCTGTGATGCATCTTCAATGCATGAAAATTATTACGGGGAAGTGATATATTTGCTGCCATATAAGATTGAGATCTAATTTGAAGCAGGCAAGAAACAGCTTAAACTCCAGGCTTGGGCGCTTGGTAGCCACATATACACACACGCGCACCCCTGACTCTATGTTTTCTGAAATGAAATCAACTGGCACAGTGGAAGTTGAATCCCGCAGTTAGGCGCCGAGCTTGACGGCCTGACCACCGGAGAGTATACAT
The DNA here is from genome assembly GCA_000970635.1 of Eragrostis tef. NCBI lineage: Eukaryota > Viridiplantae > Streptophyta > Magnoliopsida > Poales > Poaceae > Eragrostis > Eragrostis tef. Next base: position 59,167 of record LAPY01002759.1, read on the forward strand.
TACCAGAGCGCCGCCTTCTTCACCTGCAGTTGACATTCGGCAGGAAGGCGGACAGTGCCCCGTGTGCTCGCGGCAGAACGCCGGTTATCTTCCTCAGCCACACGCCCTGTCGTAAAAGAGAAATTTCCTTGTGTACCATTTTAAAGGAATGCGGCGAAGACCTGGCGAGGCCAGGGACCAAGAAACACCGAAGCAAAGGAGGCGCTGCCCGGCTCATGGTGGTGGACGCTATTTCAAATAGCGAGCTTCCCTGCGTCCTATCGATCGACCCCGTCCAGCGTGACTTCCTATGTTAGACATATCGGGTAGTAACTGTTCAATGTAAAATTCCCCACCAGTCACATTATGCTACTTTTTCAAGCTTGATGCTTACTCCCGGGTCCTCCTAATCCCATCTTGACTACCATCTCTCATCCACGAACAGAAGGGAATGCTTGATGTGGCGGTTTAAGTTCCAATTTCTGCCGCATCCCATGCAAGAATTTGGCACTGTTTAGGTATCTCAAAAAGAACATTTGAGGTATGCATGCATACACGGGGCCAGGTTATGTATGACATGCTCTCAATTGTTTCACTTGTTTTTTGGAAATATGTTCTGATCAATACAGCATTAGGTGGTAGCTATATAGAAACGCTGAAGACATTTTCTTTTAGGCACACATGGTGTCTGTTTGGATGGTCCTGATCGTTCTCTTTCATTTCAAAGGGAATAAAAACGAAAAGTATTTTGCGTTCCCCACCCATCCATGTGGATTGACATTTATCGTAGCAAGGTACTGAAAAGAGTAATTTGTACTGGAATCAGAAATATAATTTGGTGAACTCGGTAAAAGGGGCCATAATGTTCGGCCCAAAGAATGATATTCAAGATAAAAGAATCAAACACAAACTTTATTCATGCGTCGACTAGAAATGATACATTGTATGTCTGCGTGCACCACACTACCTAAACTAGATTGTCTAATCTGTAGTAGAGAAGAAAAGAACTGTTTGGCACTCCGAGAAGGCACTTCTTAGCCTTAAGCTTCAAGTTGCAAGCACCAAATCACAGATGTCCATCGTGAGTTTCAAACTTAGATTTCCAATGACTCCCGTTCCTACTAGGCGGAAGCATGCTTATGCCCGAGCACGAGCAGTTCTCTGTCTTTCCTAGTGTTCATGTATGCAAGTGGGCCATTTCAAATTTGAGCACACAACACTTGTATGGACGCATGGTTAACAGCAGAAGAAATGGAACATCTTATATAAGCGTGATTCAGCATAGAGCCAAAAGTGTGTTGAAATGACACATCGCTGAGTTTTCCTCGGACATCATTGTGCCACGGCTTTGCCATCAACGCTGACCTGGGGCAGTTTGAATTCGCAGTGGCCACATGTATGCAGTAGATACTGGACAGTCCATGGTCGATGAGGACGATGTTATTTTAAGACGAATTCGAGAATACACGTGTTCATGCTTAGCTATACCTACCGCTTCAGTGCCTCAAATTAATTGCAATGTTGCAAGCAGTAATTAAGCATTGTTCGTAACCGGGGCACAATGCCCGGCTCATCATCGCCGGTTTGAGCTGGGTTTAACGTCTTTGTGTTGTCGGAATCAATTTCGGAGGTAGGTGTACGCCTACGCACCGGCGCGACTGACGACTCGGAGTCGGAGGCCGAGGAGCAGGTGTCATCTGCCGTTTTTCGCATCGGTGCCGCACGGATCTTCCTGGCCGTCAGTGGCTTCCAGTACCGGCCGCTTGTCGATAGCGGGCTTACACTTGCTGCAAGCCTGCATCTTCTTGTTCCAGGTCAACGGCGAGCAACTTACATTAAGCTTCATTTTGCAAATCCTAGTCTCGAACAGTGGAAGGTCTATTCTGCAATTTACAGGCCAGAACACCAGATGTCAGTTTAATCAAGTCGTGGCGGAGTCCTTGCGCAAACGAGTTAAGTCTGGTCCATGATGCTGTGATGAGTCAGGGAAAATATAATAATGCATCTTTGATGCTGATATTTTCAGTCGGATTGATGCTGGACTTCATTATTTGTCAATGCTATGTTGGCAGATGTTTGGTTCAATAGAGCGCTAGGCATAGGCGAAGATCAAATACAGATGACACTGGTGCAAATAGACAAGGCCTCCTACAAGCTGGTGAGGCACATAGACATAGCCGCGAGGAGCAGTGTGTCGATGCCTTTTGTCAGTAGATGAGTGCCAAGTTTATTCCAAAGATTACAGCCACCTGCAGTAAGTCCTCTTCTTGAACAGATGGACCTTTATTTTGGATTCCTGATGCCTCCCTTTCCAATCTTACTTGTGTACCAGCTAATTTCTGTACTAAGCAAAGGTGGTGTCCCACAGCAAATCAGCAATGTAACTGCCGTTTGAGCCAAAGAAGCAGTACAGAAATCCTAAGAACTAATTACTTCCTCAAAGAACTGGCAGCGTCGCATGAATAGCCTCTGGAAGCTGAATGAGTAACTATCCGCCTTCTTGAGACTTGTAAAGCCCATCTTGCAGAATGGTGAGCAGTGGTGTCGTTTTCTTTAAGACCATCCTCACTCCTACTAGAAAATCCTTCACGAATGGTCAACATTACTTCCTGATGTCTCCCATGCCTATGGATATCAGGTGAGGGTAAGCCTCATGCTTCATTCCAATTGCTATCCTCGTCAACTGCTGAAAGTACACTACACTAAAAAAACAACAACAAAAAACAATAGTGTGTCCTTCGTGGCTTTGAACAGAGATGTCCAATACATTTATCAGCACATATAGTGAGGCGTAGATGTGTCCATAACTCAAAACTACCATATCACTAAGGCAATCGGTGAAGTCTATGGTGACAACTAAGGTTCAATTATTGAAGGACCAAGATTTTTTCTGGGAAAAATGAAAGGATCCTCAGCAGCCAAGATTGGATTGATACTCAATCACACTAAGATAGTATCGTACTAGCACTATGCAATAAAGAGTGCCCACTTCAGTAAATGACCACACCAATCTAATTCGCAGCCCATGCAAACTTGACCACCAATGCATGCTTGAGGATTGTTGTCACGCACCGTACACATAACAAGAAATGACTCCGCATTTTCTTCAAAACTTTATTCCAGATACCTCCATTTTACACATTTGTTACTGTGGTGCATAATGTTCATGAGCTTTCTAGAGTCCAAATACCAGCTCTCTAGCAGATGACAGTTTACAATGAGTAATAGTAAGTGTGACCCCAGTACCGTTGCCGTGAATTATCAGCCAGCTAAGAGCCTAAGACTTCTTCCATTGTTACGAAACGTCCTTGCTCAATGGACAATTGGCCAGCCACACCGATGGCCACAGATAGTAGGCCATCATTTAAGTTGACGGAGGGTCCAGACACACCTTGAGCCCTTATGGCAGACAAGAAATTGAGGTGCTCCAGGTAGCTGGAGCCATGATGAAGACCTTGGTACCTACGGAATACGATGTTGGTATAAGATGCAAACTAAAACATCCGATCTGCCTAAATATGTACCTTTTGTTAGGCTGTCTGAGACATATAAGCAGCAGATTGCGCTAGTGCAACGAGCTGTGAAGTATATGAAAATTGTAAAGCAGATCTTATAAAGAAGTGATAATGCAATATCCAGAGATGGCAAAATGTACTAGCAATGCATTTTCACTGTCTAGAATATTTAGAATCTTCATTTCCTTTTTTATCTTCAAACTCCTCTGTTTTAATGTAAGGAGAGCAAAATGTTGATATGGGGCAGTGATACAAACATACTTGATCCTTTCATCATCGGCCATTATTGTCACAACACCATCTCTCCCTCCTGTTCTCTTTCCAAATCTCACAACACTCTCTGGAACAAAAGCTTCACCCTGTTGAAAATTGTGTCATCACACACACTAGAACTACATATTTTCACAATATATACAAAATATCATAATATTGTGTAAGATATCTATAATTTGCACTGTCATGTCTGATATGCAAAGATTCCCAACTTAAAACATTTCAAACATTTCCAGTTACCCACTGCTTCACATAAACTATGTTAGAAGCTTTAAATCCATGCAAATGAATAGAAAAGGTAGAGATTCAGAATCCATGTTAGAAAAACATATTCAAACAGAAAACAATTGTAGGACAAATAAAGAGCAGTATTATTTTTCTACAAGGAAGAAAAACCATCAGGATGGGTAAACCAGCAAGCCAGAAAAGGAAAACTATCAATACTAAAGAGAAAGAGAGTAGAAGGAGTCCTCACACGACTCCAATAAGGCACAGAGAGTACGGAGTACAAACATTCTCTCAGAGCTCATGTCCTCTATGTAGAAATCGACTGTAGCTTGCTATCCAAAATAACTATCTCTCAAGTGGTATTTAAAAGCTTCAGGGAAGAAGTGCAGAGATAAAGTGGCTCAATCTGGATATTATCTACCTGTTAGGCTTGGTTTAGCAATGATGAATCAAAAATACAAACCAGGACAAACATTGTGAGCTACAATTTAATTCCTCCCATTCCAAATAAATTTTACCATGCATTTCCAAGACTTTCAGAACTTGTTCGTCTGATGAAACTTAAAATTCATTCCCAGATGCTTCCCTGTCCTAGTTAATTCTACGATGTATCTAGCTATGTCAGATCTCAGTTTTCATTTTTCCTCTTGAGCTTTTGTTTTCGAGACAGAATGGATGCGCATGCCTTTTATTGCCTAGGCTTTTGTGCAATAACTCTTTCATAACTGAGTGAGCCCTTTGTATTAATCGGCTGATATATCATCGTGGAACGCCTAGACGATGGAGTATGCCCACGAAGATAAGCATTTATAATAGCACATAGAAAACAACCACCTGGTAGCCTTAGGAGGTGATTATTATTTGATGCCCAGCATGTCTGTTGCAATCATGTCGTCATGTTACAACAGTGTCCATCCTCATTTATGATGACAACAGCTTTACAGGCATCCGACTCTAACTCCACCGTACATGATTACTAGATACATATTCAAGCATCAATGAATGAATTTCTGGAAAAAACCAAATTATTAGTATGGAAAGCAAACATATGTTGGACTGACCAATGACCAGTTCTTAACATATGCCTCAAAGTTAAATTGGATACTAAAAGGTAAATGAGAACACTAGGAATAATCTGGCACTGGAAATATCCACGAAAAGCTTTACTTCTGCATGAACTACATGGAAGATTATAAAAAAGTGCAAGAACCAATATATAACAGAACTTGTACCTTCCCAATGTCCCCAACAACAGAAATTTCTTGTTCGTTTTTGCTTCCTTCAGCAAACATGCAGAGATCAAGCATACCGCGAGAGGCATTATCAAATTCAACAATGACATAGGCATTATCAATTATGTCTGGGACCTGCAACGAGAAATAACTTTTAGCCACTATTGTTTCAGCTAATCCTGAGCTGCAACCAGACAAGGTCAAATGCAGCTTGCCAGCTTGGACATTTTTTTGCAGTTAATACTTAGGAATTCCAATTGGTATCAAGTATCCTACACATGACAGACCAGAGAATATAATAAGGAACTCAAAACTTTTGCTGTTACTTTAGCATGTGTGTCTTCAAGTAGGAATACCAAAAGGAAACAGGACCATAGAAGATGGCATAATTCTCACACACCGAGTATGCACCCAAATGTTTTTGGATTAAACAAAAACAGTAAGGCAACATAACCTTTCCATCATACACTTCATCTTTATGATTAACATCAATAGCTCCAGAAGCCAACACACGAACTGGATTTGCAGCTGCAAACAGCCTCATCAAATCAAAGAAGTGGCAACACTTCTCAACCAGAGTTCCCCCACTATTGCAATTGAACCTATTCCAATTGTTGACCTGCAAGAGTTGCAGCAGTTAAAAACCGTGATAAACACATATTCAAGTAATTGCAACCTATTATACCTTAACAAGGAATGGAAAACGGTGCTCCCGTATTGCCACCATTCTTACTTGTCCTAGTGTACCGCTCTTGACAATATCTATCAGCTTAGCCACCGGTGGCATATACCTGTATTCTAGCCCAACTTGCACAAGTATGTCCGGTCTCTGTTTAGCAGCTTCGACGACCTGTGTGGAAACATTAAAGGTTTATCATGTCAAAGTGAAGAATTTGCTGAGATTGGAAAAATGCAAAATTGGAAATCAAACAAAGAGCACAGCAAATATTGCCGAAAGTTAGTTATGATTGGCAATATAGAGACAGAAACAGAAAATGTCAAGTCTCTGTCACTGGCACATAGAGTCAAGTTCGCATCCAAAGAAAGTGGCTTTTCTGACATGGCTCCCATGATATGGAGAATAATAGCACAACTGGAGTACAGACGAAATGTTTAAACTATGCAGCAGATAGGCGATATCACATAAATGTTTAGTTAATGGTAACATTTACTCACAACTGACCAAAATCATGTTCCATGGCTGACAAAGCTGTAACTCTCACCTCCTTGCAGTGCTTGACCGTGGTGCACAGAGGCTTCTCGACTAGAATGTGGTGTGGTTTGCTGTGGCCAATGATGTCCATGAGAATTTCGTGGTGTGTCATGTTTGGAGACGAAACAATGACAGCGTCACAGAGCCCGCTGTCCAGCAGCTCACAGTGACCTGAAAAGGTCTTGAAACCTTCTGGTTGTTAAGAATGTACTGATGTGGCACCAAAATAAGCATGCACACAGATGCACGTTACATTATCTACCATCGTCTATTCATGAATCTCACTGGTATTACATTCTACTGCCTAATTTTAAGTATAACTAACACAAACTTAAACTAACCTCGATCCAGTGCAACCAATTGAATTAATAAAAGTAAGTCATTTCAGTATTTCACTCAGAACATAGATAACTGTGGCAAGCAGTGAAGCGGGCAAAGCATCAACTGAACAGGTACGAGAGCAGCTGCGAAGCGTAGCGTACCTGGGGAGCCGGGAGGCCGAGCTCAGCGACGAGTTGTAGCCCGAGGCGGAGGGACTCCGGGTGGGGGTCGGCGAGGCATGTCACCCGCACCAGCACGGACTGCTCGCGCTCCACCTCGGCGGCGAGGTGGGCAAAGTTGTGGAGGTGCTCCCGCCCCATCATCCCCACCCCGACTATCCCGTACCTCACCTCCGCCGCCGTCGCCATGGCCTCCTCTTCTCCGCCGCGACGATCTCCCTCGCCGCTCGCTTCCGTCCGTTCCTTGGTTCTTCGAATCTGGACGGAACTGGTGTTATTAGGGACTAGCGACAGTGATGGTCATTGCTGCTTCACCATCCAAACTAAATCAGGTCCCGCTTTACGCGAGTCGTTGGATCAAGAACTAGAGCGTCCGCGTTCGTTGGATGAGGCTGGCGGCACCCGCGCCTCCTGGAGCTGTGTGCAACCGAAACGGCCCAGGGCGGCAGGGCCGTTTGGGCCGTTTGTCGGAAATCACAATTCCCGCCCTTTGGACCACTTATGGGCCGTTGGTTAGAATCTCAAGATTGGGCGCCAATTCACGCCCTTTGGGCGGCAGGGCCGTATGGGCCGTTGGTTATAATCTCGAGATTGCTTGCAATGGGCTGTAAGCAAGCCGAACTGAAGTGAAAGAAGTCTTCACCTAGTGGTTAAGACACCCGAGTAACACCTTTTTAGGTCCTGGGTTCGACTCTTGGTAGGAGCGAATTTTCTAGGATTTACCAGCATTATGCGTAAGTGGTAAGCGGCGTTCTCGTCGACAACGAGGCGCCTTTGGTGACTTCAGGAATCTCTAGATCTGTCGGGTGCTCAGTCCTTCGGAGATGCTCATAGGGGTAGGATTTGCGTACGTGTGTTCATAGGGGTGAGTGTACGTGCGTGTTGTGAGCGTCTGCGTTGTACTGTGTAATTCTAAAAAAAAAGCAAGCCGAACTGAAATTTGAGAGCTTAAAATTGGACTTTTGAAGAGTTGCAGGTTTCAACCTGATTAGTGTTAAATAAAATATTTTTAATATTTCATCCTTTGTATATATTGTTGCTTGAGGTTCAAGCCATCACAAACAAAGGAAAAGCAATCCTTGAGTCTCAAAACATCATATAAACAGAGGCCCCTCACTTTGTTGCCCATAAACAGAGGCAGAGGCAGTTTGTTGGTCTGAATACTGAAGAAACCGCTTTGTTTTAACTTGATTTTTCTGTAAGACGAACAACTTTTTTTGTGACTCTCAAAGGAAAGTTGAACAAACACCCCTGGTGCCATTGCAAGTCAAAAGAAAGGCACTTTCCGCCCGTTCTCCATGTCTGTGTTCCAGGCGAAAAAATCATCCACATCAGGCGAGCTGCCTTACGACAGTTCACAGCTGCACCCGCGCTCGAGCGTCTGAAACCGAGCTTGAGCTTGGAGACCGCTCGATCCGCAGGTTCCTCATCACGCCGGCAGCTGGCAGCGGAACAAAAAGAAGCTTCTCTTTCGCTCGCTTTCTTTCCGCCTAAATTTCCGAGCAAATAAAGCAGTGGCCGCCATCAGCTCATCACCTGCAAAAAGCAACCGGCACTGCCGGTGCTGCCGCTGCCGCCGGCACGCCTCCGTCCCGCGGAATCCGATCCAATCCAATCCCGCGCGTGTCTCATGCAGCGGCGCGGCGTCCTCCGGTAATGGTGAAGACTGAAGAGCACTTGTTCGCGCATGCTCCCCTGCCCTGCCCTACGCTCTGCTTTAGCCACGCCGGCGTCTCTACTCGATTTACCGGGTTCCCACCACACCGTCGTCCAAAAGGCTGCCAAGCTGCAATCATTCGTTGCCCTCCTGCTCGACGCGCAGCACATGCAGTTAGGCTCTGAATTGCACAAGTGCAACATGAACAGTCCTAGCAGAGGGAATACGCATCTCAATTCTCAGGTACCTAGCTATGCATCCAGTATAATTAAGCTCCATTCTCTCCAGGTACCTATGCATCCCATCTCTATGATTCTATCGCTATGACGGTGATCGTCACGAGTGTTCCAGCCTTCGCGTTGCTTAACCCAACACAGCTGCAGTGTTTCTCATGATTACATCATGCTTAGCGCTTGCTGTGCGCATCAACAGCTGCATGATGGCCACTTTTGATGATCCCTCGCGTGCCTCGGTAATGAGAGCGTTAATGATGCACATTTTAGGACCGCCTTTTCGATTAGTTTAAGTCTTGAGGCACAAGGGAAGCAGGGATTTGGGGAAAGGCTGGTGCATGAGCTGCTAATCATCGCCTATCTTGTCTTACAACCTTGGCCTCCCTTTCAGCTAATCTGCGCCTCCTTTTTCTAGGGATAGTTGCTTTACTAGTGAAAAGAAAGGGATCTTCCAAGTGTCAAGGATCAATGAGATACTAGCACTAATACAGTAGTACTACACTACTACAATAAAGTAAGCTGGGAAGGGGTTGTAGCAAAGGTCAAGGGGATAAGAAATGGGTTTACATGCATCCACCGAAAGATATCAGACCGAGGTCTGTCTAAGCAAACCTTGTACGGCATCCATGTGCTGACGCTCCTTTGAAAACAATCTGTGGCCGACACTGCCAGTGGATCAGTGGAACCTATCCATATCTGAAATCAATGTCCATTCCTAGGTAATTGTTCATGCTCCCTAGCTACTCCATGACACTAGTAGTACAATTATACAATGTTCCGAGAAAAATCGGTACTGCACTTATGATCCATGTTCTCGTCAGGGTAATAAGCATGATCAAGTTCGGCTACCGACACAGGACTTTTTTAAAAAAATAAAAATAAACTGACACGGGACATATAAATATTCGCCTTCGGTGAAGAATCGTTGTCCGTTAATTCTTTGTTGTTATGAACTGGAGCACCTTGGTTCAGTGTTTAGACTTGATGTAACCAATGGAAATGAGAGACAGAAATAAAATAACCACAAATGGGTAGCATATATACATGGTAAAAAAATGTGGTAGTATTTAAGGCTTGCAATGTTGATGCAATTATTTTGTTTTCATTCTCGAGCAATCATTGCTGTTGCCTGGGTACTATATACTAGCAATCGCTGTCGCTGACTAAAACTAAGATTTTTTTTCTACAGCACAAGAAAGCTTAATTATGTACTACTAATTATCCAAATAGAACCAATCATTAGATAATTAACTATACTGATTATTGATCAAACACAACCAATCTAAAACTTCAGCTGAAATCTCTCCCATGATATTTTAAATTACTAATTAATCCAGTTCAAAAGTAGGTCAACTTTGCTGCTGTTGAATCGAGCTTTCAACTCAGTGCCAGCTTGCCTGCCATGGTGCAATGCCATGAACATGGAGGCGCTTTCTTCTCCGTTCAATGCTGAACTGACTACTCCTTCGTTTTTGTCTCTGCTGCTTCGTGCAGAGGCTACACCATCCATTCTACACCGTGCACAACGCAGACAATGCGCATCATATTAAGTAAGATGAGTGTTTGTACCATGTAGTGTATCTGCTTAGCATCTTGGATCAGCAATGGTCGTTCAGATGATCAGATTCGTGTAAGGCATGATTTACCAGGTGACAGTTCTCATTTTCCATGACATGAAAGGTTGTGCTGACTTTTGTTAGGTTCTGTCTCTGCTGCAGCAGCCATTTTGCCGCGCGCCATGCCGACAAATATACATCAAAGTAAGCTTAGTTTACTCGGTTCAAAAAAGAACAAGATGAGTGTTTGTACACCGGAAAGATCTGCCGGCTAATTCTTGGATCGGCATTCAGCAGTGGTCGATCGATGTGATCAGATCTGTTACATGACATGATTTGCCTTGATTTCTGCACCCGAAACGCATCGAGAACCAGGGACAGATAACAATTATGTGCGCTTGAGTGCTTCAACTGGAACGTGCAACTTCAATCTGGTGAGATGAGTAACTTTTACTTAAACCCATGAAATGATCATTCTTTAGTACTCCCTCTGTCCTTAAATATAGTACCCTTTTGACTTTCAGACATCACGTTTGACCGCTTGTCTTATTCAAATTTTTTACACAAATATCTAAAAAATATATTTTGATTAAAATATCTTCAATGATAAAATGAATTATAAAAAATAAATAAAATTTGCGTAAAAAATTTGAATAAGACGAGTGGTCAAACGTGATGTCTGAAAGTCAAAAGGGTACTATATTTAGGGACGGAGGGAGTAGCGGTTTGTACATCTTTTCATGCATGCAAGTCGTCGCTTGATCCAGGGAAAAACAATTAGCGAGTACTGTAGAAGTCAAGATAAGGAGATTTTCATGATGAAGGTATTATGTACGTACCAATGTTGGTATAATGTATATCTCCTTAAGGATTGGACATGCCATAACTGAAACTAGGAAAGGACCCTAAGCACAGCAGTACAGAAGACAGCATTATCTAGTACTAAAAAAATTCAGGCAACTAACCAAACCTGAAGACTTCATTTTCTTCAAAAAAATTACAAAAACAGGTAGCAACAGTAGTGAGGGCTTTGAACGGAGCAGATGCTGCCCCAGTTGGCCAGGAATCCACAAGAGGGACCATGAGCAGTGGAGCATGGCTTGACACTCACACTCAAGAGAGGCACTGTTCATCTCCCGGCATCAAAGTTACAAAAAGAACACGGCACAGCAGCAGCAGCAGGAGTGAGGAGGATGAAAACCTTGGCAAGCTCATCGAGTGCATTCAGCCATGCCTCACTCGAAAGCAATCAGAGCTGCATCATGGCACCCTCCTGCCCGAGCATATGCGAGCAATGGCAATATGGCATGGCCACCAACGAGCAACGCCAGCCCTTTCTCTTAGGCTAGCTGTAGCTCTTTGGAAAGGGTAAAAGGGGAGAAGAAAAAGGGAGCAAAAGATACGGACCCTAGATAAATTCAGAAAGTGAAAGAGACAATGCCGGACAAAGGGGTTGTAGACGCTGCGTTGGTGTCGCAGAAAGGCTAAAAAACCAACATCCTCTATCTTGGAGCTCCTGCTGGAGACCTGGAGTGGAGTCATACTCTTTCCTGTGAAATTCAAGTGTTCATCTTCCATGCATTCAGATGTCAGAACAAACATAGAACTGACTTTTGTATGGAACATTGAAACATATTTCTCTCCTCGGCAAAAAGAAAAGGAAAACCGTTCAGTTTGAGTGTGAGGCAGAGTAAGGTAGTTCAGTAGTATGAGAAAGAAGGAACAGAGCACTAGTTCTAGTACTGGTGGTAACCAGAGGCAATAGGCATGTGCATGCAAAAGCCTACCTCGCATACGTTGCCGCCATCGATCGGTGACAAACAAAAGGCAAAGCCGCTTCTTTGCAGAGCCAGGCCCGACCACGGCCATCATCACCGTCTCCACCACCGCCACCATCCCCTCCCCTCCCGCTCTCCACTCCACTCCTCATGTCGTCCACCACCACCACAGCCATCTCCTCCTCCTCCATCTCCATCTCCAAACCTATCATCATGACCTGCATGCACCAGTGCGCAGCCACCACCTTTCCCGCCTCCATTTTACCACGCCCTGCACCTCCCGCCACCGCCACCATCCACCACACTCCTCCTCCGCCATGGCCGCCACGGGCACCGCCTCGTCGCCGCTCCCGCTGCACGGCGGCCTGCTTCTTCTCCTACCTCTAGTACTAACCATCACTTCCGCCGCGTCGTCGGCGCCGCTCCCCCTCCTCGCGCTGCTGTCGCTGAAATCCTCCCTGACCGACCCG
>LAPY01002760.1:16234-29607 GCA_000970635.1 Eragrostis tef
TATACATTATTGCATTCTCTGTCATAAAAAAATAGAGCTATATTTTTTTCGATTGTTTGCATGGTTTGCTCAAAAAATTAAATATTAAAACAATCAGCTAAAGATACCACAGTCAAAAAAAAATCTATCTCAATTTTTAATGATTGAGAATGCAATAATGTATATTTGTGCCAAATTTCAAGTCATAATGTATTTTAAGTATTAAGATAAAAAAGTTCAAATTAATTGTTAAACGGTAAAAGTGTGTCAGAGACAATTGTCAGAGAATCGTAGTGTGTCTCGGACGAAATCGATTTTGGCAGTGTGTTGTAGGTAATTTCACAATTTCTTAGTGTGCTCCAGACAAATTTGCCTTTTGAATAATTTAAAGTCATTAATTTAGACAACAAAACTTTGATTGAGTTTTCATATATTTCAAATCAAGCTAAATTTTGACTAGTGTTGACAGCAATGTAGCATTTAGCATATCTTTCAGATATATCAAAATATAGTGCGAGATAAACTTAAGTGCCATCAAGCAGTCAACAAATATCTTGGGTGAAGCCCCCTCTCACTGCTCCCCGCCCACTATGTCCCTTGAAAGCTGCTAGGTTCATGGTTCACATAAACGGAAAGAGAATACATAGTGGATTTACAAGAAACTCATGAATTGGTTCACCTTTGTCATCACTTAGCAACCATCTATGTCCATGAATGCGGAATTGGAGAACCAAGCACGGATTCAACAATGAATTGTACTTCTACTCAAAGCCTTATTTTTAGAGAAAAGGCTCAGGCCCGCCGGCTTTACATAAAGCAATGGTTCAGTGCTGGGGTTGGCTGGTTACATGAAGTGCAGTGCTGAGAAAATCGGTAGGCGACTAGTAGAGAAGGATATAGCGACACTTGTAGTTGTGCAGAAAAAACATATGCAGATCGGTAGCTCGTCCAGATGCCCGGCAGCCAGACCGCTCATCAGGGTGTTCCATGCACAACACGCCGCTCAAGACCACCAACACGCCTTCGCCGTACATGGTAGAAAACGGAACATCGTTGCCTCCTTGCTCGACTATGCCTTTGAGCATGGTCGATCCTTTGGGAAAGGCGTGCCACAAGGCTAACCGTGCTGCCTAACGAGACAGGATTTGGCCATGATTTAGACAATTTCTTATATATTTATACATCCAAATTAATCTCTACTTCGTATAATCTTTTTTTTATAACAACCTTGTTTGTATAGCTATTCAGTCAGTGTTTCCATAATGGAATTAAACTATGTTTAAACATCATCTGAAGGATGTTTAGCCTGATTAAATTGTCAATTAAATATATTAAATGCTAAACGATGGTCGACCGATTGTCTATCACGTACCGCCTAGGAACACACTCCTATTTACATATTGATTTTAAAGCATATGTTTAATGATTGAAGTTTGAGTTCCTTCATATTGTTCCTTCAATATTTATTTCCTCAATTGATTCCAGTTCAAATGAATACAAGATGGGTTCCAAAAGTTTTGTTAAATTTCAAAATACACACGTCCTATATAGCATGAGGTTCTCAGGGTTTCAAAATTGACTTGCTTCATAATGCAATAGTGGTTAACCAATTAATAATTCTTTGAACCAAGTTCAAATTCAAAGCGTATTCGGCTCAAAAATTTACATTGACGCTATTTTTTCTCTCTCTAAAATTTTTATCTTCTTTATTATATTCTACTCTTATTGTTTGTCTTATGGGTTCATGGGCGTGCGTCACGTCCCCTCTCTCCGTAAAACTTGGCGCCGACAGGTGGGGCCCGCTGCCCTCACGCGCGCGCTCCCCGCCTAGCCCCGCCGCACGCCGGCCTTCCCTCCCCTAACCCTAGCCTCCGTCGAGGCCGACCGACCTGGCCGCCGGGCGATCCAGTACCTGCTCCGCGCTGCCGCATGCTGCGATGCGCGCCGGCCTAACTTTAACTAGGATGTTGTATCTTGGATCCAATCTTCGAAGTCACTGGTTTATTAAGTGTCTGTTGTTAACTATCATAAATGACAAATTAACACGGACATATCTACTACTTGCTTCGTTTATGATTTCAGATAGCAAGATGGATATAGAGCATATGTCAAGAATTGTTTGAAAAGGTAAGTGTTCTTTGATGGTCGCGTGTTTAAACATCTCATGACTTGCAAATTATTTGTGAAGGAAGTTTCATGAATAAAACATGAAATAGCTAGGAACATGGGAAGAGCCCAAAATGGATTGGAGGTGTTCAGTAGATTCTGCCTCGTGTTTAGAATACAAGAAATATTTTGTTCTGAAATTTTGTACCTGAATATGTGTCATGTACTGTTTAGATGAAAAGGTAATTAATAGAAAAATATGCATAGGATATTATGTTGGCGCTCACAAATATACTGCATTCTTAATTTCTAGATAGGCTGTCCTATGACTGAAGATAGGATTTCAGAAATATGGTTGCATACTTGCATGAGTAACATTAATAAGTCAATAAAAACAAAAATTAGGAAACAAAATTCGGTCAGCCCGTGGCAACGCACGGGCACTCTTGCTATACTTCTTAACAAGGCATGTCCGATTCCGGATTTGGCAGTAGGGGAGGCATAAGAGAAGGAAGCGGTGGATGGTGACAAGGTTGGCAGCTGTAACGTACTCATTGGAGGCCAACGTGACAGCAGGTTTGTTTACAAAAACAGAGGGCCTCGTCAGCTGCTGAAAAATGCATGGCAGAAGCAGCCAATGGCAAATGCCATGCTGAACGACGCCTGTGACAAACGTGGCAGTAGAAATGACGTTTGGGAATGCGGTGGGGACTGGACACGTTCGTGGGTGCAAACGCACGCAACTGCATCCTCGGTGAGAAGCCCTTCAAGAGTCACTGCCTCTATATCCTTCTGGAATCAATTCCTTCAGGTCGGATCAGATGTAGTTTAGTAGTAATTAGAGCATCATCTGGATTGGGGTACTTTGTTGAAAATTGCAAAATAAAATATGAATTTTAAAATGTATATTGTTATCGGAACGTTGAGCCCAACGTATCCACGAGACCGGTTCTACCGTTGCATATACCTGTACCGTCAAACGTGGCTCAGCTAGTTGTGGTTCTGTCCATAGCGCTCTGCAATCTCCAGCGCATGTTACATGACTGCCTATTTATAGGCCTCTTGTGAGTAACAATCAGTGCGCATTGCTCTCTTGCATTGGTACTCTTACGTGGTATCAAGAGACTAGTTTCTTCATGAGATCTGCATCCTCCGGCCACCACGCCATGAGCGACACCACCACCAGCGTCGTCAGCTCCACAATGCCGCGCTCGGCTCCTCCTCCCAACCAGCGCTCGGCATGCCCTCCTCCCCGGCATGGGAACCTTGTTTGTGATCTGGTTAGGACAAGTATGGGATGCCAATTGGAAGTGGAGCATGCGATTCTTCGCCCACACATGCATCCAGGCAAATGATCCTCATTCCTGACAACAAGTTGAAGCTTTGCAGGGCTACACGATTTCTTTTATAGAGCTACCGCAGGCTTTCCAAACAAAAAAGATTAGATATTTGTCAGAAGTTCGTGGTTAATAAAATTTCCTACAAGTTGGGGGACATGGCATCGTCAGCCGCACCAAATAAAGAGATTCCACCAATTACGTATGTGAGCATCTTTATAGTGATTTATTTATTATGTGTGCTTACGAACAGGTCTATTCGAGTCACTTTGAGCCACCGCCTTTCCTGGGGCAGTGATAGAGTGGCGCGATCTAGGTGAGAAGGAAAGCAAAGATGGGCAGCGGCGGTGAGGGCGAGGAGACGGCGGTGCCGTTGCTGGAGAAGAAGCCCCCCTTGCTGTACTCTGAAGGCTGCCCGGGGTGCGCCATCGACCGGAGGAAGGCAGAGTTTAAGGGGATCCCGTACATGTTCTTCTTCCATATCTGGAGCATCAATCTCGTCTCAAGTATGCGCACGTCTCGCTTTTCCCCCATTCCAGTTCATCACTGCATGGACCTCCACGACCATGCCACATTATCTATTGTATTTTGCTTGCTACTTTCCTGCTCGGCGCCCTCATGGAGCTAAAATTGGCTGGTACTACTGTTGCCAGATCATCTTATTCTGCAGTACAGTAAGTGCATATATATGCACTGTTGCCAATTCATTGGAAGTAATACAGTATCAATACAAGTATACAACACAAGGTTTTCAGCTGCATCTGTGTATCAAATTAGTATAGAGTTAATTATGATATGGGTGCCTGAAGTCATGGGATTAAGGTTTCAGAATGTCGATACGTGACTTTACCTGAATTTGCGGGGACAAACTTGGGTGTTTTCCCCATGTCACGGTCATTTGTCACCTCTCACCCCAGCCCTCTATATATATCCTTAAAATTAGAGTTCGCCATCAACGATAGATTGATAGATACTATTAACTCACCAATGGCATGTCCTTATTAATGCCTTGTTTCTATGTCTTTACTTGTTGCTGCTACCTTGTTACATTTATGTCTGCATTGTACATTCTTCTTTTCTAACTTTCTGTCTTGATTGTTGCAGGTTTGCCCATATTATCGATATATCCCTTCTTATACTTCATGGTATGGGGCCATCAATGACACTGTGCATGTTGTACTTCTGTTGGGTGCTTTCGATTTTCGATTCCGCAGCTCTTACATTGCATTTATTTTACTGAGTTTCTACTAACATCCATGATAATATGGGCATTTTGGGATCTATGCTTTTTGCATTCTTATCCTTCTATAAGTGATTGTTTAAAATTGTGGATTATGCATCATCTTTAAAGGAAATATGTAAATATGAAGTAAAGTTTTTTTCCAACTATGAGTATAATATGTGTGCACCTGCATATGGGCTACGATTTATTTAATGTCCTTCCTTCTGACCTATGTAGTTGTTTCAACAACAGATAAAAGACTTACATATTGCCAAAAGAGTGGAAGACATTGGGTATTTTGCAGGTTTAGTAGGTAATAACTTTCGAGTAGTGTAAGTATTTTAGTTCAAATATTTACTTTTGCAACTAATTGTTTCTTCACACCCTTATTTTGTCAATGACATACTCCTAATTTGTTGTAGGTGCTTCATACATGTTTGGCAGAACATTGACCTCCGTCTTTTGGGGGGTAGTAGCAGATCGAATTGGGAGGAAGCCAGTTGTTGTATTTGGAATTGCATCTACGTTAGTATTTCAATTCAATGTTTATAACTTAGTTATAATTCTTCATGACCTATCTCTAATGATTTGTGTCCTTTTAATTATTCATAGGATTGTGTTCAACACTTGGTTTGGACTGAGTACGCACTATTGGATTGCACTATCTACACGGTTTCTTCTTGGTTCTTTAAATGGCACACTTGGCCCAATAAAAGTAAGATGACTACATGATTTGATTTGTCGGTTTGCTCAACTGTTATAGGTAGTGACACGGTACTTGATGCTTACAGGCTTACGCAATTGAAGTTTGTCGACCTGAGCACCAAGCAATTGGATTATCCCTTGTAAATTACGAATATTGCAGTGGCATAGTTTTCACCCTTCTTTACATAATGAAACACGATTCATTTCATGAAATTTACTTTATGTTTGATTAGGTTGGCACATCATGGGCAATGGGTCTTGTTATTGGGCCAGCTATTGGAGGATACCTTGCACAGGTGCATGCCTATGAACTTTTACTGGATTTTTGCGATGAACTTCATAGGGATACTTGAGTTCTCTGACATTTACTTTTGCACAAACATTATTGCATCACTTTTCTTCACTTTCACAGCCAGCAGATAAATATCCCATTTTGTTTCCGGTGAACTCATTCTTTGGAAGGTATATACAGTTGACATACATTTAATTATATTATATCGGTTGTTTTCAGTTTAGTAATTCTTCCTAAGCTTTTATAGGTACCCATACTTCTTACCTACATTATGTATATCGGTTCTCTGCTTGGTCATTCTAGTAAGCTGCATATGGCTTCCGGTATGTATAATAAAATACAATTTCTTAACTTACGTTATTTTGATTCATCAATTACCATATAAATAGATACAGTGGAGAAGGTCAAGGCACAGTCTTGTATAAAGTAAATTTACTAGATGTTTGCATGATGACAATTTAGCACATCATCAGGAGATAATTGAATCCTTTTGTCAAGGACAAAACTGCTGAAGACATGTATAGTACAGCAAAAACTAAGTTAAAAAATGTTGATGATACACGACCATGCATGGAACATTACTTTCCCAAAAGTAACAGAAAAATAATCTTAGCAAGTACATAACAAATTGTTCTTTTTTTTAAAAGTCTTCATCAATCTTTGTGGGATTCTTTACTTAAACAGAAAAACTTTTGTGATGGAAGGTTTTGATTTGATTTATTTTTTTGGAATAAAGGTTTCCCCTGCTTTATTTAAAGCAACATCAGGTTTGGTACATTTGTAAGATCGTTTGGCTCCATGCTGTTACACACTTGGCTCCTCAATAACCAACTCTTGTAAAGTATTGCCGACACTGATTACATTAGATGCAATAGAATCAGAAGTTTCCCATGTTAGCACCGACAGGTGATTTGATTAAATTTTCCTACTTTTGTATCCATGGTCTTCTACAAAGTACTTTTTTTTTGCGAGGATTCTACAAAGTACATTTGAACAAAGAAGATTTTAAAATGTCTCCATCATCTATCAAAAACTATTACATTGTCCGGAACATGTTGCAATAATAGGCATATAAGGAAGTTTTTTGTATAACATCACATTATTATACTTGCATTTATTTATGTTACACCAAAAGTAGTTAGTATATGTTTGTTGAATTTAAAGTATGGCCTGCAGAAAATTTTCATGGTCCCTTCATCCCATATGGCTTCTGTTGTAACATATACTAATTTGGTTTTAAATGTGTTATAAATACTGCAGGAAACACTTCATATGCATACATTGGTAAAACAGGGAGATCAAGAAAATGAATCTTTCACTGAGCACTCAGCTACTGATTCTGTAGAATTTGTTGAGCAGCAAATTAGTTCAACTACAAATAAGAACATATTTAAGAATTGGCCGTTGATGTCATCTATTATTCTCTACTGCATCGTCTGCTTTGAGGATATGGCTTATTCCGAGGTACTTATTCTCTTTTCTTAAATAAATCCCTGCTTCACCTTGCTTGAGTAATGAAAATATATTGGGCATATATATTTGAACAGGTAAACAATGTTAGTTCTTCAGCATATAACATGAAAAGTGATTCTTTGATTTCTTCAACTAAAGTACTGACAAATAAACATGTTAGGAAAACTTACCATTAAAGGTGAACACGTATTGCAACTGGAAATAATCAGAGTCCAAAAGATTGTGCTTGATACAAATAATTTGGTCACAGCCGCCAATTCTGCGTATATTATATANTATATATAGTGCAGCAGTAAGACAGGATTATAACTTCGAGTTGCCTATCGTCAAGAGCTTGTGAAGTAGGTGCATAAACTGAACTTTGGAAGACAACGGGCGACTCAGCAGGCCTCCCGCAGCGAGTTTTGACTGGCCCCACCGCCTCCTGAGGTCGATGGAACAGGGCAGCCCAGCATCCTAGCGTCTGCCCTGTTCGCTCCTAGGTCTAGCTAGTTAGATCTTTCGCAGTGGTCGCTTCTAGGAGTACCTGTTTTTTTTAGATAATGTTATGGGATATAATTATCTACAAGTTTTGATCAGTTTCTTGTTATTGGATTCTTTTTTTCAATGTTTTGGAGTAGTTAAATACTTTGAGGCCACTAATGTGTTACTTCAAATTACTTGTAGATATTTCCTCTATGGGCTGAAAGTGATAGAAGCTATGGTGGTCTCAGTATGTCATCTGAGGATGTTGGTCAGGTACTTGCAATTACAGGTATATATATTAACTATTTGGTCTACTATGTCTGTACTATTTTGTGTGAGCAAGGTAGTAGATATCAATAGAGCTTTCACAGATACTATACGAGGATACTGTTTACACTATGTAGAAATAGAATATCATCACAAAATGAATGAAAGCTCTGAAATAAGTTCAGTTCAGGAATACCTAGGTATAAATACATTTACTATAAAGTTTTCACAGTGTATCAAGTTAATACAAGGTTATAGCACAGTCCGTATATTCATAAAAAAAACTGAAAATTTATAGATGAAAATTCTGAAACAGCATTGCAATAATCAGGAAGGCGATGTAAATGAATAATAAAAACTGACATCAACTTAAATAACCATTATCATATAACAATGGTCATACTCATGAAGTTTCGATCTCATCTTTTACAGGCGCTAGCATTCTTTTGTATCAAACATTTATTTATCCTCATAAGGTGAAAGTTCTTGGACCAATCAATGCTTGCCGTGTCATGTCTGTGAGTACTTTCTCCTAATTTTTAAGAACTTCTCATTTTTAACTTGACTATAAGTAGAAAAACAATTAACATGTTAAGTAATTTTGCAGTTTTTATCAATGATGGTACTTTTTACTTTTCCATCAATGGTACATCTCTCAAGGTCGTCGTTGTCAATAGTTTTGACAATTGCATCTGCGCTGAAAGCCAATGCAGTAGTGAGTATCCTCAGAACCACAAATTATGCAATTGTGATCCAGATCCAGATAGTTATTATGCTACTCTGTTCTTTAGAAGTGTAGAAGAGTAAACAATTTTCATTTGAAATAAACAGTGTGTGGCTTCAACTTTTTGTTGATATATCAAGACTAATATGTAGAACGATTTTCATTTGAAATAAAAAGTGTGTGGTTTCAATTAACAAAACTAATATGTAGAACGATCTTTCATACTGTACAAATACATTTTTTAAAAAAAACAAACACTATGTACTAATGTCATTCTATTTTGTTTTTTGTTTTCATATAATTGAGAAATTGCAAATTAATGAATGTATGTTTCAGGATCCTTTCTAACATCATCTCATGTATACATGTTAGATTACTGTTGTCACGTCCTCTTTCATACTTCATAACAACTCTGTGGTATGTGCCTTTAAATTCTATTTAAAATGCATCATCGTTTTTATGAAAAAATCATACAAGTATTCCTTTGTGAATAATAGACTCAAGATCAAAGAGGGACTGCAAATGGCTTAGCAAACACTTTGATGTCCTTTTCCAAGGCACTCGCTCCAGCAGGAGCTGGTGTAATGTAAGTACAAATGGCTACATTATGCATTTTCTTAGAATGATCAAATTTTAGCTAATTTGTTATCAAAACAAATGCTAATATAGGTTGGTATAGGTTTTTTAAGGCATTCAAATATAAGTGTGCACTAGATATGCAACCTTTTACATTAATTTTATAAGATAAATCCACTCTCAATTGATACTTTTAATTTTTAGATAATGAATTGATACCTTTTATAACCTCATATTTTTCCATAAGATGGTCTAAATATTTTTATAGATGGCCATGACAAAAAAAATTATCACTTCGCAAATATACGATAATCATGAAATGAATTATTTTCAAACTAAAAACAACACCTTTCAACTGGCTGTACATGAAAAATATCTTGTTGACGTCATACTGATGTCAATGCAGATTTTCTTGGGCGCAGAAACGTCAGCATTCCTTCCTCTTTCCAGGTATATGGGCAGCTTATTGTTTTTTGAAAGTGAGCGAAGAGAAACCATCTCTTGGTTCTTAAATATATGACGTTTATCACTACAAGAAACTAGAGTTTTAGTCACCAAAAGTTTTAGTGACCAAGAAATTTTTTTTCTTTGTTGGTCACTAAAAGTTGATCAATAGTGACCAACTTTGAGATTATCGGTGGATAAATGGTTTTAGTGACCAACATTATATATAGTTACCAAGATCGTGTTGGTTGCTATATAGTTTTAGTGACCAACATTTATAATTGTTGGTCACTATATGCATATAGTGAAGATTTTAGCCACCACAATGTGAAAGTTGATCAATAGTGACCAACTTTGAGATTATCGGTGGATAAATGGTTTTAGTGACCAACATTATATATAGTTACCAAGATCGTGTTGGTTGCTATATAGTTTTAGTGACCAACATTTATAATTGTTGGTCACTATATGCATATAGTGCCAAGATTTTAGCCACCACAATATGACCAAAACTATTGGTGACAAAATAGCTATTGTGACCAACAATGCACATATAGTGACCAAGTATCTTGGTGACTAATAATTATTTTTCTTGTAGTGTATAATGGCTAATTTAGTTTAAACTGATCTAGATATATATAAGAATGGACATAGTATTTAAGGTTATTTACGCTTTTGAATAAAGAAAAAGCTGACTAGAGAAAAGTATTTAAAAGAACCATACATCGTTCTTTTGTTAAAACACCAGAAAATCCATTATATGGTAAGAAGCAGGTGCACCTCATAATAAACGTGCTGTCCGTTAATTTATCGACATGCAAATATTTGTGTTTGAACATGTAAGAGCACTGTGTCGATGCTGGCTCTAGCTGAGCTGGCTCGCAACAAATGGGATAATAGGATTATAGGCAGCGATGCCCCAATTAATTTTTTAACCGCTGAATATTAGCTCTAGTGGAACCAAACAAGAAAATTCTATTCGCTACAAGGAAATCCATAAATCTCTCATATACTTAGTGCAACCACAAAGGTGTTCTCACATAGTTCGTCTTATACCCGCGTAACATGTAATCTTCAGACGGACTATCAGACTACCGGTATAATGCGTGTGATTGTTTTAGTTGCCTCGTCGTAATTATATATTTATTTAATTTGAAGATAAACAAAGGAATATTTATGAGTTGCATGACAACTATAACTCATACAATGGTGTGTAAGCCGTCTCATACTCTTAAATTTTAGAGCATTAGGTAGTTGCTTCGCAAAACAACCACATATTTCTCTCACCACTCTCTCTCTCTCTCTCTCTCTCTCTCTCTCTTATTACATTAAAAATTCTATGTGATGTTGCATGAGACAGGCTATGAGGCTGTTTACGAGGAGCATTGTACCTGCCCTTACTAGTCCCGCCACCAAACAAAGTTAGTTGGGGATAAGTTAATGATTCACATGTGGGACATCTATTACATGTCAATGTCTCTTGGTGCCTCTTACAAATTTCGCACTTTGTTAATCGCTGCAACAATAAGTGGATAATTTTGAATAACAACAATAATTTAGCGTAATATGTCATTGTTATCAAACTATCACTTTCTACTACATTTGATCTTTTCACTTATTCCTGTATGCAGGTGACCAGATGGTGTTCTTCTCTTTGGGCATTGTCGTGTTTATCGAATTCATTTGGACATTCAAGCCATTTTTAGCCGTGACGGGGACATTGCCTTCAAGTTAACCACCCTGCGGTGTAATATATTCAGAAGTCAGGAAAGAGAAATATATCATGAGAACCCTGGGTTATATAAAACACTAAATCAATAAGAAAATTGGCTAATGTGACAATTGGAATGGATCATTTGATCCTGTCGAATATATAGTTCAGACGTGCCACCTTTATTGAATCTAGCCACTATCTTTCTTTCTTTTTTTTTTTTTTGCCAAACACGGTATAGACGAAAACAGTTGTATACATGTACGGGTAGTTACCCATATGAACATAAACATGCACACGCTACACACCCTCCATGCTCCTTATTATATTCAAGTCACGTGTCATAGCATCTTCAAGTAACAAGCTAGCAGACCGTAGCATCCACATGAGACAAGGACTCGATGCTTGACATGGTAGTGTTCAAGTGCAAGAACAGCGGGCGCGACAACTTAAAAACTGAAGTGACGAGATGCAGATTTAGGCCTTGTTCGGTTAGGCCGAACCGGGCCTGAAAGGCGGCCGAACCGGTCGAAAAGAATGGAGCAGGCTTCACAACTGTCAAGTCCAGAAAGTAGTGTTCGTTTAGACCAGGCCTATCCCTATTCCCGGTCCTTTTCGGCTTTTTGTCCACCCTGACGGCCCGGCAAGAAAACTGGAGGTCGACCCTCCGCATCGAAACAACGTGAGCAGCGACGTGCTTGACCTAACGTGAGTACGTGACCTAGAGTTGGAAGCGGCGGCAAAATGGAATAACCGAACGGTGTTTTGGTGACCAGTTTTGATGCAGGAAGTGGTTTTAGACAGGACCTGATTTGGATGAAACGGATGGATCCAACAAATCCTGTCCTTGCCGCATTCCTCGTCTGTTTTAGAAACGGTGTTGCCGAACAAGGCCTTAGACGGTAAAGCACTCAGAGTCGTGTTCAAGTTCAAGAGCGAGGAGTTGGTGGAAGGAATCGATGTGCGGCTCACTGTGAGCAAAGTATTTGGCGATGAACTATAGCTTGGCGTGGCTGCCGCTCATGGAGAAGAACCGTGTCGATCTCTCGAGTCTATGCGCGAGGGAGGAAAACGAGGTTGTAAGTTGTAACAAGATCGAGGGCTCCTTGCACACCCTCTTACGATACGGCATGGACGGAGAGCGGCTAGAGAGGCGGGGCGCCGTTTCTTTTGCTTGCCGGCCGGCAATGCCACACGGGCAGAGCCAGGGAGCAGAGAGTGTGAGGGGAAAAAAAAAGAGTGGGTAGCTCGAAGCTAGAGGATAGGGGACCAGGCCGTCCATGAACTGAACGCTTTTTAGGCCAGGAGAAGCTCGGCTCAAAGCTGGCCAGTGCGGCAATGGCGTGCTTGCTCTTCTCTGACCTGTCTAGGCGTCCGTCTCCCCTCCTAGGAAACACATGAAAAGAGAGAAAGAATACCCAGTCTTGTAATTCAAGATACAAACTGCCCAACTCTCAATAGTTAAGGGAAGACTTCTATATATCTTCTAGATATTCTATTTTGGTTTCTCAGTCAAATTTTGACCGTGTGATTTTGCTCAGTGATTCCTGCACCGAGAGAGCCGTTCCCTTGTTGGGCTGTTGGTTTCCACGTTTTGCTTTACCGTTGCAAAGTTTTTCCATCGGCCCATGTTGTTTTGCCAGCCTGCTCTGGCATGTGGTCATTATAACAATGATGGCCAAATGGACCGGGCTATTTGAACGGACACGAAGCACGTATTTTTTGGCACGACACGAACATTGCACGGCACAAAATAATTTCGGGCCGAGCTGGCCCGGCACGTACGGTCAGACCGTGCTTGGGCCAAGGAGCGGGCACGACGGGCGGCACGTCA
Organism: Eragrostis tef; assembly: GCA_000970635.1. Lineage (NCBI taxonomy): Eukaryota > Viridiplantae > Streptophyta > Magnoliopsida > Poales > Poaceae > Eragrostis > Eragrostis tef. Next base: position 29,370 of record LAPY01002760.1, read on the forward strand.
CGGCACGATTAAGTTTTATTAAATATACTTTTAGTTTATATGTGTACAACTAGTAGTCTTTAGCCTAGTGGTAAGGACATTTCTTCTCATCTATGAGGTCTCAGTTTTAAATCTCCTTACTAGCACCTATTTTTGCATCATTTATCATGAAATTCCTTCAATAGTAACTAAATGGGCTGACATTTAAAACGGGCTACCAGGCTAAACGGGCAGGCCCGACACGGATTAGCCAATTTCA
>LAPY01002760.1:62982-74942 GCA_000970635.1 Eragrostis tef
CAGCCGGAGGCCGCGGCCGCGGCCGGAAGCTATTCTTCTTGTTTCCACAGAAAGCAGGGTAAAAGAAGGAGGCCCGGCTGGACATGCCACAAACACTAGATTGAAGCCCAAACCCAGCCAAGATTTTATAACGGCCGTAGGCTCGATGACGGCCTGTTGACTACGGCGCGGAATGCTTCAGATTGCGCAGAACTCAGCATGGCTACTTCAGTAGTTTAGTTGTGCTCGGATTAAGCGATGGTTGCAGCTAAAATGAAACTCTATGAACAATCAGTCGATCACAGGGTAGAACAGGATAAAGTTATTTTCCATAGGATGCACATATAATTAAACTGGTACAAACGCGACAATGATATAACGCAAGGGAAATTTAATTAATATAGATCGACGAAGTTAAAGATTCGATCCATAGAGGCTAAGAATTATTTAGGATGAGATGTAGACATAGCGGTAATATGAGATAGACTAAAACGAAATGAGATTGCAATTTCGACTACACAGAACTTTATTTGAATCTTGGATTCCGTTGCACGCTTCTCCTCTCCGGCTACTCCTCGGCAGTTCCATCATCATTGCCGGAAGCAGCTGCTGTGGCATCCTCGTCATCAGCAGAGCCAGCTCCGGCAGCATCTTCGTCATCAGCAGAAGCCGTGGCCGCACCATCTCCATCGTCAACTACCCCGTTATCATTATCAGGAGCATCATCTCCATCCAGGGGAACATCAGGACTTTCTCCTTCCTCCTCCCCATTATCTGCAATCGCAAGCAGCAAGTTCCTATTGTTATGTAATGAAGTAATAAATTCGTCACTGAAAATGAGGTAATATCTGCCAAATATCGGTATGACAATGAAAAACAAAGCTTTTTCTTCTGGAATAGTATGTAATCAATTATTTTTATTTTTGTTTCCATGGGTGGGAAGTGGGAACTGTATATAAGCTAAATGAGTGCTGACCATTTTCTTGTATACGAACTATGTAGATCCTCCTGACAGAAATGATGAAAATCCTGCAATAGTAACTCGTTATTATCATTGCCATCCAACTTAATGATAAACTTGTAACTTGGAAACAGAAAGGACTGGATTATGATTTGATAACTCACTCCCATGGGACTTCTCCAAAGAAGAAACGATCACCAGCCACGTTATCATGAAAGATAACAAAGTTTTTGTCATCTAAGGCACCATCTTCCTCATTGTGTACTGTGCCATTCAGTTCGCGGGATGGCACTAAGCAATTGAACACTTGGTCAATTAAATTGTCCAAATAAAAAAAGGAAAAACAATATAGTTGGATGATATGCTCAAGTTTCTGGGGTAATAGCTCTCAGATATATTATGCATGGTTTAATTTATTCAAAAAATTTAAGGGTTACACGATCTGAAAAATATCAAATCTCACTCAAGGACATTATAATTAATCAACGAGAGCTCTTTCAATAGTATGTCACTTTTTAGTAAGACAAAAAGGAGAGCATCAAAATTGAAGACAAAAATCAACTCAAACAAAGAATATATGGAGGTATAGACAGGAAATAGTTGTAGAACCACCAACCTCTCAAATGAAGCTACACAATTGGTGTACTCTTTGTTGTGCCCTTTATTTTTATGTAGCAAATCACTAAATATAGGTTCTAAACGAGTGAATTGGATAACAACTGAAACTATCGTGCTCGATCTTCTGTCGATAACAAAGTGACGTGTAAACAAAAAGGATCAACCCAAGATTCAATAAGGCAGTTATCAGGTGACCCAAGAAAGTATATTGAATTTAATTAGAATCTAGAGTTATCAGCGTACAACAGTCAGTACTTTTATTCGTAACATGATAATGACCAATTAAAACAGTTTGCTTCATTTAATTTAACTAGTAGAGGTTAAACGTCCATATGTTTATTGGCTGATGTTGTGTATGGGATGTAGCTGCATATGGGAAGGTCTAACTTACTGGAAAAGTCGTTGCCTAATCTTTTCAAGGTGAAGGATAATGATGCATAGCTGTTGTGAGTGGTCAAATTGATCTTCCTGCCAACAAGTTCCCCCTGCATGAAAACCTTCACAAACCTTGAGACTGAGAATCCTGGCTTGGCCTCAGCCTCTGGCTCCATGGAAACATTTCCACCCTTCATCTCATCAATAGATCTATACTGGTATGTTATCTACTAAATAAACAACATCGTGTATTAATTATTTTCCAGGCTGTGAAAAGAGAGCAGAACCATGTAGCACACGAGTTGGCACAGTTGGCGAAACGCACTACTCACACCGCCGTGTGGCGTGCGCAGGTTCCCCGCTGTGTCGAATCGCTGGTTGCTCACGATTGTAATCACTTCGTTGAGTAATCAATAGAGTTCTCTTTTCGTCACAAAAAAAAAGTGTATTAGTTATTTTTCTAATTTTGTGGTCAAATAGGAAATTGTGTGAATCCTACTTCAAACAGAGAAATAGAATGCTAACTTGGGGAAAAATAAAGAAAACTGATGCAGGCTTATGAGGTTGCTACACCTACCTTCGACAATGCTATTCAAAATATATGAAGGTAACAATATGCTACACAGAGGAATGGAACCCAGGGGGTATTTATAGTACAGTCGCTGGCCCGAAAGTTGAAGGACCTTAAATATGAATAACTTTTTGCATCTTCAACCTTATGGATTATATATTTCAAAGAATACATTTTCAAACTAGCCATAAATTCATAGTTATAGTTTAACACATAGCATAGAAAGACGCACAACTTAATAGTCCATCTCACGTTTCTTAAAAAACATGTCCTTACAATAGCCTAATGTAGGATTCATGTTATATCATTTTGAAGCACACATGTTAGAACACTTAGACTCATTCATTGTCCAACAGCTATAATAGAACTGGTTCGATAATATTGTGATGGTACTGAAAAAAGTATTCAATCAACTAAAAATAGTAAATGGCAAAATATATAAGGGTGTGAGTGAAAATGTATTGCTGATGTATATGGGGCAGCCAGTATATCTCTGTCATTAAATGCCGGCTTCATAAAGTTCAGCGTATCCACATCCCAGATATTCATACATGTTGCATTCTATTGATGCTACATGTATAAATGATTTGATGTAGCAACAAACTTTAACTAACTGCGGAACAAACCAAATCCTTTGGCTACTCTCAAATAATTTCTTTCATATTTTATAGGCATAATGATGAATTTTGTCTCATAGTTCATAATTTGCATGACATTTAGTAACCATATATCGTATGCCAGACTTTTCGTTTGCTGGGATATATAGTAAATGCATACCAAGTAATGGTGATCTTTTCTGCAGCTATAGGTTTCTATCCACACTTGACTCACTGTTTAAATATTTCACAACAATAAACAAATCATATGGTTCTACGTTTCCTCTTTGCATTGACGACTAAAGAGAAGCAAATTTTACTTTTCACTAGAAAACAAACAAAAATACAGCTGGTGTGAGATTGTATGAGGCATCAATTTTTGAAATTCAATATTCGTCAGATTCTCTGAAAATTTTTTGTAGCTCATCGGTGAATACAGATCCCTAGAAATGGATCAATAATTAAAGAATAACATCTAGTTTTACACCCATGTATATAGACATAACAAGATATGATTCTGTGAAAGTGTTCTCATCCTCTCTAGTGCAAACAATAGCATTATACACCCTTTGTTATTTAGTGAAGTAATGCATGTACATTAGAGCTGGTTACTTCACTAACAATAGCATTATAATGCATGCACATGCGTTTTTCTTGTATATGCAAACATAGAAATGACAACGGCATCATATAAGTCATGTCAAGTTATTTTTTTTTGGGGGGGGGGGGGGGGGCAATCAAAAGTTTTCACAACCACGGGTGTGGATTCTCCAAGGGGAGGTTTTCAGTTGTTATCCATGCGCGGTTGATTTGGGTTCACCCGTCAGTGGTCATGATCAAACAAAAGGCGTAAATTGCGATGTTTCTCGCACTGTCACGACGGGCAACGGTGGGTTGTGTCCGGACAATTGAAGTTCCTCAGAATCATCGTCTCATCTATGAATTTGATATCGCGCCACTGCTTTTGCCAGTGTTTTTTTTTTTGGGGGGGGGGGGGGGGGGGGGCACTATACAGTTACTGCAACAACACACGCTGTATCTATACAGCTGAATAACTAAAAAAAAACTGTGTGGGTGGCCCTATTTTGGGGTGTTGGTTGTACTCAGGTTCAGCCTTTTTCTCTCTCTAATACAAAGACATACAACTCTCCTGCGTATTCAGCCCTATTTCCATGTTGTGCTTAATATGGCCCCACTCTATATCAAGGGAGCTATTATTGTGCTTTGCTACATGATTTGCTGAAATTGGTTGTTTGGTCATTTTTTGGGGGAACAATTGGTTTGGTCATTGTTGGTCGCCAATTGCTGCATGATGTCACCACCATTTTTCCCTATAAATACTTTGATCAATCGTTGAAAAAACTTATCTTGATGAACCACAAAGCGGCTATATATTCATATGTTTCGTGTTTGTTACAATTTTGTAAGTATGTGCTGCCGATACAAACAATATAAGGAATACTCTGGTGTTGGCCCGCTCTTATGTATGAGTCTCAAGATATAAGGATCGGGGAAGTTTGTCATGCTGCCGGTACCAGTTGATGCTGCCTCTCTTCACCATCATTCATACCCACACGTTTGCCATGGTATAAGGTTTTGAACAAAAGTAAAGCTTTTGAGTGGTGAAAGGCCCAAATATTTTCTTTAAAAGAATGTACAAATCATGCCAATGTTTGATTGGTGGTATAGGTAATAGAAGAGGGAAATCCCTTCAGTGCCAATGGAAACTTCCCTGATACCTTGAACGCAATTGGTTAAACTAGAATCACATATGTGGCCCAATTTACTGAAAATCATGTTTATAAATGAGGTAGATTTGAAAATGGAAATGATGAAAATTGCCGTTATATCTTGTTATATCTGTGTGATATAGAAACAGTATGACCACTGTTTACTGAAATTTTCTTTTCCATAATTATTTTTATGTAATGCTCAAAACCAGATGCTACATGATAGAAAGCACCTTTGGTACAACATATAACTCACTTCAGAGGTAGCTACCCTAAATTGGTACAATGCAAGAGAAATATTAGTTAAGAAATATGTGTGTTCCTTTTGGTTGGCTCGCTTCATAGGGGCCTTCAGTTATTTCTTTCTTTCTCAGTTCCATCATTTTTATCACCATCGGGATGACCTGAAACTAAATAACAAAACAACTCGGTCAAAATTGAAAAAAATGTACAACATGGTCATGCTAGCACTAGTTATTCAACATGATTGGAAATTGATTAAGAAAAAATTTAAACAAACAAATAACATGTTTGTTTTATAGTTACCTTTTTCTCCTGATACTGGGTTTCGCACAATGTATAATCTTTTAGCAGATGCTAGGAATAACCTGTCACAAATGCATATAACATTACTTCTTCATTTTTTCCCTACACGACTGGCATTAGCATATGTTATCTTCTAAAAGGCTAAACATATTAGAAAGTACTATTAGCATGAATACTCATAATATGATGACAGAAACTTTCTCAGTGATTATTCTCTCTTTTTTTGTGTGGATCTCAGTGATTATTCTCTCACGCATACCCTTTTGTGATAATTGTGAGTTCTGGTACACAACTGTAATGGCTTTAATAATCCTAAACTTATTATAAATGATGTAGTATTTTATTATTCTAGTACAATCTTGACTGTTGTATGATATGCAAATATTAGTGAGATTGTTGGCAAATCTTTGCCAATTAATTACTCCTTTAATTATATTTTTGATGCATACCACACATTGATACATTGAATCTTTTCACACAATCTTGGTCAGTTGGTCTGCATGATATGCTACCAATAATGAGGTGTCTGTTGGTTGATTTAAGCATCTAACACTTACTACTACGACAATATCAATGCATCGTCATACTACATTGATCTTTTGATGCAGTCTTGGTCTCTATGTGTGTGATATATCGTACTGTAAGTGAGATGGTTGGGCGATTGTGAGCATTAATACTTACTCCCATGGAACATCTCCAACAAGCATCCTGTCACCCTCAAAATCTTCATATAGGAATAGAAATTTGTCACTATTGAAAGACTTTTCTTCTCCCGCATTTATTCTTGAACAATCTGCAGCTGCATTTGGAATTGAAAATCCAGTTTTTGAAGCAATCAATGAGAGAGAGAGAGAGAGAGAGAGAGAGAGAGAATATATTCCATTTTAGAATCATGTGGTGAAGCACTAGAAAAATTTCACCTTCACGCTATATATGTTTTAAATTTGACAGATGAAAACTACATGTATTAATATCCATAAAAACACATTAGCTCAGATTAAATTTATGATGAATTATTAATCTAAATTTTCTTCTCCTAGGCTACAAAATGTTAGTAAAATCAAACTGTTGATGTTACAGACCCCAGGTACCCACCGATTAGGCAGGTACAAAGAAGATAGAATCCTATAGGGCCTCTCTAGATAGACGTGTTGAAATTAACTAGAAGATATAGTTTCACCGACTAGAAAAACAGATTGTGTAACCTTGCCTAGCTTCCGGGATATACAAGGTGGACAGGGACCCTACATCAAGTACGACACGAACTGGGACAAATAAGGAGCAATCCAAACCCCTACACATGTTGTAGGCTATTACATCTATTCGAGGGCCCGAGCCTCAGTCTAAGTTTGCATCTTATGTTACCATCGAGCTCTAGATCTCACACATGGGCTAATATTAAAATTATCGGTATCAAACGCCAACATAAATACAAAAGAAAACTTAAATGAGTACATGAAAAAATAAAGAGGAAAAAACATTAGCGTAGGACACTTACGATAGAAGAAGTTTATTGTCATATTTGTGAGCACCCGGGAGAGGGATTCATAGGTGCCATGGGCCCTCAAGTTGATTTTCCTTGCAATAGCGTAGCCTTCCATGTGCACTTTGGCAAACATATTGACCGGTGCCAGTGTCTCTACGAGGTCGATGCTGTTTTTCGATGCCACTGCATTCTTTTCGTTGCCTGCTGGCACAGTCATGCCTTTCTGCCCCTCGATAATGAGAGTGCCATCAGACTTGGTTGTGTGCATGGCTGTGATGAGGTTGCGCCGAGAGGTGTGCACCGGTGGCCAGCCTACAGCCGATGGCAATGGGATGGCATGGGTCTCACTGTTGATAAGAAAAATTTAATTGGGTAAAACATCAGAGAAGAAAAATTCCATTGAGGGAAATAAAAATTAAAGTTATCTAAATTTCAAACTTTATACTTCATTTCTCTGACAAAATACTTCGTGTAACTTATTTCAATGGCAACCCCATCGATGCTACTGGCACACCCAACACCCCTTCCTCCATCTGTTGCTTAAGGAAAACCACCCCTAGATCCCATTTCCAGCTTTTGACTGTGGGGGTTACCTCGTGTATTGTACAAGAGGTTATAACTTAGAAAAAAAGTCCAAATTACTCCCCTCAAGTATAGTCAAAGTCTACACCCCTAAACTATATATGTCATTTGGTTTAATTTACCCCCTAATACAGTTGTCTTTTTTTATTTCTCCATGCACAAGTGTGGCATTAGGTTTAAATTTTGTGAGATGATAGTAGATATCATATCTCATGTCAAAACAATATAACATATTTTTTTTATCATTATTTTGATGGGCTGAATATTTAATAATTTACTAATCTTGGGATACAATATTATATACGAAATATTCATGATATATTTTCCTGACATACATTATGATATTCGCTACATCTATGCAAAATTTTAAATTAAAATTCAATTTGTCCATGGAGATAAAAAAAAAGACAAATTGTATCAAGGGTGAATTGAACCAAGTGACATAGTTTAGGGGGTTATGTGGACTTTGGTTATGGTTGAAGGTAGTAACATGGACTTTTTCCTTTAACTTATAAACATGTCTAAGGGAAGGGGATCAGGTTTAAGAGAAAAAACTATAGTAGTGTAGAAATGGCTTAAATTTAATCACTTGAAGATTAGAAGTTCTTATAAAAGAAAATGAAAAGAAAAGGGGCGAAAACATAGCTGTTAGTCAATCATTGAGAGCTACTTTAGCTACAACTTGTAGCTAAAGTAGCTCTCAATGATTAACTAACAGCTATGTTTTCGCCTGCGGCACACATCCTTACAGGCAAGGCAGGGACACAAGAAGGGTCGTTTTTATGGAAAAGACTGCACTGCGCTGCACTGCACTAGATGGGCGAAAATCAAGCGAACCATGCCTGCTGCGCTTATCATTGCTGCTGGCGCCACCCCCTCATCTCTGTGGTGAATATTCTCTCTCTTGCAGGCCCGAAAGATCTCTCGTGTACATGCATCTGTGCATGTCTGCCGATATCTCCATTCTACGGCTTCTGCTCCTCCATAACGGCCCCTAAAGCATACGAGTACCACCAATTCTTGACTACTGTGCCTAGATACTTGACAGGACTACCGGTCATGGTCAAGTTATGTGCGATATACGTACATGTACATATACCCATTTTGACATCAAGGATAGAAATCTCATGCAGTACCATATAAAGGCTCCTTTGTAAATCTCAGGGTTACATCAAAACACAGGAATTATATGCGACTAAATAAAGAGGTACAATATTGGGCAAATTCCCTAGCTCAACAATGTAAACATAAATGATTTAATTTACCACAAAAAAGTTATTAACACACGTGATCATGAAAAAATGCTTCACTGCGTCGCTTAACAAGTAGTAACATATGGGCTCACCTTGGAACGTATGCGACCGTCGGCATCCGGTCCTGCTCTGCTGCTGCCTTCTGCTGTCGCGCGGCGAGGCTCCATGGGTGCATGAAGCTGGTTGGGCATGGCAAGAACGCCGACGTCCAGCCAACTCTAGCCGTCAGATCACTGGCATGGTCATGTCCCGCACTAAGCTTACTGGCAGTAGCAGTGGTGGTAATGCCGCTGCTCAAGCAACCAACTTCGCTGCTGCTTGGGTTGTCTTCGCAATTCCCGTCACTCGCCTTGGCGCCACTGCATTCGTTGGCGTCGCAGCCACTGCCACCACGAGACAAGGACATGCCAAGGCTAAGGTCCAGATGGCCGTGGAAGCAATTGCTGCTGGAGCTTGTTTCCTTTGGCCTAATGGCGGTTGTCATTGCAGTGGTAGCATGAACTCTCTCTTGCCTTCCAAGAGGAGTCTCAAATGATACTAGATTCATCATAGCTCTCTATGGATTAAAAGAACGATGAGATGGTAGAAGTAGAGTTAAGAGCTAGGTGAAGTAGAGTGAAGGAGCGTGCTCAAGGAGTGAAAGAGTAAGTCTGGTGTGTGAGTGCTGGTCTAGATAGATGGTTTCTGGTTGGAAAATTAGTATGCGGCCAGAATATAAGATGGTTCAGGAATGGTTGATGGATGGGCAGATGTACATGTAGCTTGATATAGAGATGTGGAGGAACAATGATTCCACACAAGATTCTGTAAAAAGATGCGAGTACGATGTGCAAGAGAGCCACATGTGTGACCATGCTAGGTAGAGTAGTAGTTCCATCATGTTGTTTTGCGTATCTGGACATGACATTTTTTTTATATCTCACGTGAGAATGGATTCTAACTAGATAATATCTGAAAGTTAAAATGTATTAGATGCCACCTTTTTTATCAAATCATACTGAAGAGGAAAGTTTGAAATTAATTATTTATCTTTTTCTATAGGCCATTATAATTTCTACTTGGGTTATATATAGTTGAATTCTCCATAGAATTTTTCTGAACCTCACAGCTACTCAAAAATTCATTTGATTATCTCTCAAATTAAAAGGATATTTAGTAACTTTGATACAATAAGATACTATTTATCATAAGTATGTTTAAGAACACAAAATTTAAACAAACGCAGTTTAATTTTGGTGGGATCTAATTAAAATGGAATCCCACGTTTCATCTGGGAGAAACATTGGTGGGCATTTGCATTCTAAGCAACTTAGGGGAAGCTCTTTTGCGTCTAGGTCGATTTGCTTTTCTGCCTTGTCATGGATGTGCCGGCTGGCGAGCTCGATGGAATCCCACGTTTCATCTGGGAGAAACATTGGTGGGCATTTGCATTCTAAGCAACTTAGGGGAAGCTCTTTTGCGTCTAGGTCGATTTGCTTTTCTGCCTTGTCATGGATGTGCCGGCTGGCTAGCTCGTACATGGTGGGGATGAGACCATCATCTCCTCCACCACGATGCAGTACTTCTTGTTGTGTCTGTGCCCTTTAATTATTGCTGCAGCCCTACTTTGCACCGGGAATTTCCAAAAGGTGGCCTACCTTAGCCAGCTCTCCCATGCTTCAAAATATATATTGTTACAAACGCACATTAGCATCATCAAGTTGAAATCAAAACCAAGATTGTATTCTTTTTGCATGCATCGATGGGCACTAACCATGCATATAATTGAAAGCTACACTGAACTCTTTTAAAGAAGATTATTTATTGACGTACCTTTTTCATTCTTGGGTGCTTGAGCAAGTGCATATGCATGTTTCTTTTTGCCATATCGTAATCACACAATATGAATGTGTCAATAGATCTGAGAGTGATCTTATGAAATTATTGTTCTAGGTTCCTGGAGTAGGATTTGTCCTTTGTGATCCTTGGTTTGGACACGGTGCTGTGATTGTTGTACTTACACGTGCTTGTGATGAGTGTGAACGTAGCTGCAGATAGATTAGCCGGCACTTGTTAATTCGTGATATGATATCAGAATATGAGAGATATGGCCGGCATGGAGCATATCAATATCCATAAATGCACCAGAGCGATTTGTCCCTTCAGTACCATGTAGTTTTATATACTACTTTGGATATGGTTCCACCTACTCAACATTCAACAAGATCTTACTTAAATGGCAAGTTTGTGTCTCATTAACATGTCCCTTCAAGTTTTTTTTCTGAAACATTCCAAATTGTACATATTAAATGTTAATTTACGAACCTGGACATATAATGCAGTGTACTGCTATTTCACATAAATTATTTTTGTCCCGCCAAAAAAGAGAGAATCATTTGGATAGCTACCTGCAGGTCCATATATCTTGATTGCTACATGAATCCATGATGATGTGCGCGCACATCGGCGATCCTGTATATGTAGATCGACGTAATGAATCCATTAGACGGCATCGAGCACACAATCCCTTCGAATCAGACTATCCGCCCTACACTCGAACACGTTTGCAATTGTGTCGCGCAGTGGTGGCAATGATGGGGTGATCAGTACCCACATATAAGAGGAGAGAATCAGCATCTGCTCAAACTTAACCTAGATATCATATGTCAATAATGCCTTGTGACATTCTTGCTTCACCTACGCACAGAGTAATTTGTTGGCCATCAAAGCTTTGCATCACTGATGAAAAAAAAGATTTGTAAACATCAGCATGGATAATTTGGAATTGTTTTTATCGACTTTTCTGATCAATTCGGCAGGGAAGAAATACATACACCACTCTGCACCAGTCTATGTTTAAGCAAACTAATGTTCATTTGATGGATATTTACTGCTCTGTATGGGTCCCCCCAATTTCTCCCACCTTTGTTGGTACATCTCCATTCTTATCAAAGCACCATAACAGCCATGCTCATGATGCCACAAAACTGATCTAAACCCCTCACTCCAGTGGTATTGGGAACAAATAATGTTCAAAAACATATATGTATCGATGAAGTTATATACATGCATTCCTTCTGTACTTGCTCTAAGAGAAATCAACAAAAAAAAAGTGAGATTTCATATACAGCTGGTATGCACCCCTAAGCAGCCGTCATCATCAAATTCTGACTGAGATAAAAAAGGATGATGTGGCTCCTAATAAGCAAGTTGTTGGGATCCGCGGAGCGGGTTTCGAACCCATACACCTTTCTACGACTAACCCGAAGGGTTTCCATCACGAA
>LAPY01002761.1:21424-34063 GCA_000970635.1 Eragrostis tef
GGGCCCCTCCCGCGGCCACCGCCTCTCATCATCACATCATTACCGGAGAAGAGGCGCTTCACGTTCAACCTGAAGATGAGGTGGCCGACTTTGCGGACGAACAGTGCACCCGCGTCCGCGATGGCGACGGCGAGGCGCCATGTGTGTATATTTATTATTATATGGCTCCACCGACGATGATCTATCTCTTCTCTTGCCTATAGGGTTCGTGTGTTCATATATACACACGCACAGCTAGTCCGTACCAGAGGCGCCGCCTCTGTCTATGAATAGAACGCGGAACTAACCATATTTACGGCCCCCCTTCCTTCCTTTTATATTTATTACTAGTATTTTCCAAGGAGGCCGAAAGACCCTGTGTCCGGCTCAGCTGCGAGCCTGCAACCATACCATGCAAATCTCTGTCTCTACTTCCTAATAAAAAGTCTCATTCCGCCTAATTCGTTCGTCAGCCAAATCACGAGTCCGCTCGCAGCCTTCCGCCTAATTCGACTACGACTCCACCTGGGCTATGTACTAGGCTCAGATTGATTGCTACAGTACACATGCTATAATAAGGAAAGTCAACACACTGACCCGAATGGCTATTGAAACAGTGTTCAGTATAGTATTAATTCAGAGACATGTAACCTCCCTCGCACAAAATATTGTATTGTGCTACATTTCTCTGAATTAGTGACGCTACAATAGAGGGTTCGGACTAGGGCTGGACGAAAAGCTCGTGACTCGTTAGCTCGCTCGGTTCGTGACTGGCTCAGCTCGGCTCATTCACTTTTTTTAACGAGCCGAGTCAGGTTCGCCACTCGTTGTGTTTAGCGAGCTGACTCGCGAGCCAAATGAATCTGCAAGTTCTAGCAGGCCAACACTCCTTCTCCCTCCCCACAGTTTATCCCTTTCCCAAATCGCATAGCCACCGCACCTTTTCCATCACAGCTCTCGCCTCTCCCTTCCCCTTTGTCATTGACGTTGCACCATCAATGCCAAAGCTCATGGTGAGCACGAGGTTCCTCTCGTCCGGCGGCGCTAGTCCCCCCCTGCCTACTCCCCACGTGCGGTGGCGGCGCCGGCTCCTTCCCGCCATTCCTCCATGTCACCGTCCCCTCTCGGCCGAGATGAACTCCGCAACGTCGGCCTCCGCCTCCATGCCCGGTGCACGTGTCATCCTCAAGTGCGTGAAGATATACTCGACGGCATGGTCATCATCGTCTCTCCCAGGTCACGGCAGGGATACTGCAGGCGATCAGAGGCGAGCTTAATAACGACCTGGCTCCCAGCTCGATCTCGTATCGAGCTGAGCCGAGCCGGCTCGGTAGTCTAGACCCTAAAATTGTCGTTGGAAGACATGGCAACGTCCTCACATGGCCATTCTAGCCATGCTGCTCTAGCTAGAGTATGTAGGCGATAGGCAGCAGAGTTTCCAAATCCCGGTTGGAAAGTTCGTAAAGTCATAAGAGAGACGAACAGAGCTGTTGATAAAGGGTCGCGACATCGTCACATACTTTTGCGTTCGCAATAGTGTACAGCTAAGAATGCCTCTGTTCATTTGATGGAAGCGATTCTAGAGGAGGTTTTGATGCGCCTACTTGGGACCCGGCACTGGATATTGAAACGCTGATGGAAACTTTCAACTGTGGGAGAAACAGAAAAAAGGGACAATAAGCAGCCGATGTGCCATTACGAAGTTAACACACTGTGATCAACGTTAAACAGTACTTGTGTCATCCCATTAAAACCCAGTGATCACTACCAGTGATACGTGATAACTCGAATGTTGTTTTGCCATACATACAAATAATAGCAATGATGTAAAATAAACAGAAATTATAATTTGGAAGTTGAAATTTTAGGAAATTCACATTCAGAAATTGAAAACATAAATGATAATATGGAAGTTTAAATAAATATTCCAAGAGTACCAATGAAACCTAAAGATTCAAAGAGATTGAAGGTTGGTGGCTGAATCGTACGACAATGTATTACTATGAAGAAAATATCTGAAATGTAAAAATACTGAACTAACTACACTGCATCATTAGAATGAGATCTGGATCCTCTCAACTGAAAAATGACATTTTGATCATGTCTTGCATTGCTAGTTTTCGGGCAGCTTCTCCATGATGCTTACCAAGTACTCCATAAAGCGGACAGTGCCTTCCGTCATCTTGTCTTGATCATTGAAAGGCTTCAGTGCCTCCTTTATACCCACTTTGCAATTGCGACACTGATTCCCATCTTTGTTGAGCCCGCTCAAAACGCTCCCAGGTGACAAAAGCGTCGGTCTGTAACCCCAACATAATGTATAGTGTGACGTCTTTGGTGTCGTGTCATCCGGTAGGTTTTCCATCAAAACCTTCCCTGTTGTAACGGGTACAGTAAGAGTTTGTTGTCATCTCTTTTGTCATATAAGTACAGGACGATCATATCGTTGTACTCCCAAACTCCTTTTATTGGACAAAATATAAGGCCATCATCCACTTTGAACGCACACTTTCGCTCCCACCGGTGGTCCGCTGTAAGTAGCCATAAGGCTCTGTGGCCGTCATCGTTCTTTACCAAACACGGGCGACAATATATATATGCATGAGCTTAGACGTTACTCGATTCTCATATGGGGAGGAGCTGCTTCCAGGCAACCTGATATGGGTGACCTTCTCGTTGTAGATGTCACAAGCAAGGACTGATGGCTCGCTGAAAAGAAGATAAAGTACACCGTCTATGTAAACTGACTCCTGACTTATACTAACGAGTCTTCCATGCGACAACAATTTGAGTCTTCGTGGTTCGTTCCTGGCCGTGCCGAGAGTGTAGATCAAAAGCTCGTGAGAATATGCTCGTTGGGGTGGCCTCGACAGAAGGGTTCTGTTCAACCTTTGCCAAAACGATATGAGTAGCTTGTAGTCTTTGCTCCTCCTGCCGTAACCAAAACCCAGTACGTTGTAATCGCCTGGACCGTCGTCCCCAAAAAAGCAGGGACGGTAAATTCCTTCTGGATGTCCACTACAGCCGGGTTCCAAAGGACACATGTGGGAGGCTTCGTCTCACATTCACGGGCCAAGAGCATGACGCCGTTGCATGTGTTAATATATTTCATCTCTTGGTACCTCTCCCAATCTAGCGTGCGCATCGGGGCGTCGCTGCTCTGGCCGGCACCGGCGACATGAAAGCCGTGGACCCCGCTGATGTACGCAATATGTGGGTTGGGCAGCGGCGGGCTCAGGGATGCGACCGCCCAGCGGATCGACAGGCGGGCGAAGAAGAAGAGGTCATGGTAGTTCCTCTTCCTCCTTTTCTTTGAGTCTGCTGGTACGCTAGGCGTCGCCGTCTTTTGCTTCTCGGTTCCCCGTGGCCTCTTCTTCCCCATTGTCTCGTACCCTAACGGGATTTCTGGATAGTGATCGTGTTCTTATTCTGAGAGACCCTATAACGCATCTGAATTCTGAACCTCTTGTGTTTCGTTTTGGCAAGATATATTTTCTCTGCAACTCATGAATTTCCTTGTTGTCGTCATTGCAGCCTTATTCCGCGCACTCCGATCCAAAACACGCTGCTCCGAGAAAACATGCGCTCCTGCGCTCCCTGCGAAACCGCTCCACTGCCGCCCTGCCTCGCGCAGCCCTTCGCCCTTCCCCGCTGCCGCTACTCGCTTTCCCTTGCTCCCCTGCCCCTACGCACGAAGCCGCTCGACCTCGCTCAATCGACCGCAGCGAGCGGGAAGCGCCGTAGTGGCTCCGCAACCATGGAGAGGAGCAGGGCCGCAGTGAGCCATCGCAGACTCGCAGTGCCAGACGACGTTGAGGAGGCAGCTTGGTGGCCGCCGAGCGGAGTGAATCTACGATGAGCTCGCAGGCGCGTCGATCTATGGTGAACCGGAGTGGCGTCCGCTGTCCATCACCACCACCTCCTCGTTCTCCTCTGAAGGCCTCTCTACGCGCGGCGAGCGGATGGCGGACGGAGTGGATCTGACGAGGCAAGGTCTTGACGTCCCTAACCTCGTACGCCTCTTTGCGATGCTACCCCCAGCTATCAATCCACGGAAGATGTCGCCACGAGTTCGGCGGTGGCGGCGCAGGTACGTACGCACTCCCTATCCTCTTACAAATTTCGGAAGCCCCTCCTCTCCGTCTAGAAAGCACAGGCCCCATAACTCCAACTCTCCCGATCCAAATTTGATTTCTAAGGCATCCAGGATCACAAACCTAATGGTACGAGCAATTGAAATTGAACTGAACGACCTTAGAGTTCCATTTACGAATTTTCACCTCTACAAAACTTTTTCTGAAGCAAATATGCCATATGTGATTTTGGTGCGAACTGGTTGCTGTGCAGCCTGTAACAAGTGCATATGCACCTTGATGTCGAGGTGCAGGAGTGGCAGGAGCCTCCAGATACAGATTGAGTGTGCAGGTTGGTTGCATGCCTATCAGCTGCTCGATGGAATGACTTAATGGGCTAACATACTAAAAACTAAACTGTTCATCATGCTGGCCGAGGAGTTATCTCCTCATTTACATTTTACTTGCCCTTTGCTGACTCACTATTTAAATATTTGTTACAATTGGCCATCTGATTTCAAGTTTATGAAATAGAGTGCATATTTTTATTTTTGTAAAATCCAGGTATTGCTGCTACTATGGTTCCAACTGAATCAGGTAATATCGTCTACGTTTTCATATCTCTCTCTGTTTCTCTCTCTGTCTATGTTTTCATATCTTGTTATGTTTTATTTGGTAAAGTTGAATTCTTACCTTTAGAGGCACCAATGCCAGAAATAAACAGGCCAGGGAAACTGATAAAATCTTCTTTAGACATTCAAGCTTCAGAACAGGTGCAATAATTCACTGGTTCATGCTTCCCTCTGAATATTTTCCTTTGTTTATTTAACGAGATAGAGCTTGATGAAATCAGTTACTGATTGTTAAAGAAACTAAGAAAGCCATTAATCCTAGATATTTACAGAGTAACACATTCTGAGAGTAACATTATGGTGTCACTGTCATTGATGATTTTCTGATCTCTCTATTCAAGTACAGAACCATTGTTAAGCCATAAGAAGTAGTGTGGTCAACAAGTCTGCGCCTTCAGACCTAAAAAGTAGATTATATAAGCAGAAATATATTATTTGATTGTTACTGCCAGTCAATGTTATCTGGTGCTGATTGATTCACTTTTTATTCCTGATTTCCGAGCCTTGATCAATCTCTCCTTAGTTTTACAATCTGATTCATTTTGTCTGGACAAGAATGTGAAATCAAACGATTTGGCGCACCCACAATCTTACAGATTTTTTTCTCTCTGGTATTAGACACCATCACAAAATGTCAAATCAAATTTTATAATCTATTAAGAAAAGATGTGGATATCCCTCAGCATGTTAGGAGCATCGATTCAGTTCTATATATCATGGTACAACTTTAGATTGTTCGACAAAAAGACACTCTTTGACTCGCCAGTACATATAAGCATAGATCAAAACACTTAGTTGTATTAATAATACCCTGTTTTGATCCTTCTGTGGGCATTGTCTTAGGATTGTCTCAAAATCATTTGCCATTGTACTTCATTCCTCTGCGCTGATTAAAATATATATTCTTAAAAAATCTGGTTGGTGTTAGCAATAATGATTGTAGTTGAATGGTGAACTGATCATACATTTTTCTGAACTCGAGTTATGTTCTTCGGAATAAGAAATCCAGTGCTACATTTATGCATGTGGAGAGATGGCTGAGTTGCTGACTTGCTATCGTGCCAATGATGAAATGAGGTTAGTAGTAACATGATTCACTGTTTAACATATACTTCATCTTAGATTTGGTGTTTGGGCTCAAATATGTAGAAAAGCTACAACTATTGCTTGTTATTCAATGATATGCCTACCGATCCAATTGCACTGAATTTTAATGTGCTCTGGACTGTAGAAAAGCAAGAGGTGACACGCTGCAATGGGAGTTCCATAACTGTAAATTGGTGATGGATTTTAATAACCTAGCAAATTTGCAGGTAGAGATGAATTGTTAAAGCATGATAGATGATAATAGTTTCAGAATAGATTGGGTATCCGGACACGCTATAGACGTTGATCACAGGCTATGCCACTACTTTGTATTAGCTTCAGCCAAGCTAAAATTTTTTTAGTCAAAACATGCAAGATCGTGCTGTAGTGCATAACAAAAAGTTATTAAGAGGTTTAACAAACATGTTTTTTTTTCTAAAAATGACATATTATTTGTGTTTTACATAGCATGATAGCCTGAAAGTTATAGCTTATATTTGTCTAACATTTTTTTTGTTCCGTGACAATGCACCGGCACTCACCTAGTTTATAGATAAAAGGTTGTGCCGCCAGCAAATTCCGTAGATCCGAGATCGACGTGTGTCACGTGTGGGCCTGGTCAGTTTTGTTACTTGACGCAGAATGTATGCTAGTAGTATCGTACCAGGCACAAGAACTGAAACCCAAGTGGCCCAGCCGGCCAGGGGCAGCGCGGCTAAGGGCCTCGAAGCAGGACTGGCTCATGCGAGTATCAAGCATCCAATCGTGTACTGTTGCCATAGACCCACGTAGTGCTATCGTCCATGCCTCCCTGGCTGCGGTGCCGTAATGCGAAAGCTCGGAGAATGGGCCCGGCCCTCCCTATCTCCTTTGGTATGTCCTGTTCACTACAAGATAAACAATATTTCTTTACAGTACTTCGATCAATGGCAAACAGTTAGTAGTACTTCATCTCTTTTATTATAAGAGGCCGACAGTTCACTAGTACAAATTGTTGCTTTCCTCTACAGTTTTAAAAATTTGACTACAACATCATTCCCCACAAACTTATTACTCACAGTTTTGTGGATGCTTAACAAAATATACTATGCCTTGTCAGCCACTTAAAGCTGCTGTAGGGAAAATCAGCAAATCTTGTAGTGGTATGCATCTAATTGCTCCAAACAAAATTTTGAGGGAAAACTGCTCCAATGAATGAATCGATTATAGCCAAAGTTTGGTAAACTGAAAATGAGGAGAGGTTCCTTTAAAAAATTGAAAAGGGAAAATTGAATGTATGAATAAAGTATTACTTTTGAGGGCAACCCACAAACATTGTGAAACATATGGTGCTGCTGGACAACGGATGTATCGTCATCAGAACAATAAAAAATCAAATTCGAATATTTGGAAGGAAAATATCTTTATTGAAATCTGAAGCGTAACTTCCCTAACAGTTCTTGCTGTGAAGCTTGAATATTCATAAAGAGATTCAAACAGACTAGTGGCATAGGCTTAATCATCATTAACTAGAAATTCTTAATCTGAACATACTGCATGCTCAGAAAAGAAAACCGGATCTTCTGAATCTGAATCAATCAATAACGGCATTTTGTCCACGTCTTGCACATTCTCTGGCAGCTTCCGCATGATGCAAACCAAAACCTTCATAAAGCATATCGTGTCCAGCGTCGCCTTCTGGCCTTTCCTCCTATCTTGTTCCTTGACCGGCTGTATAATCTCTCGACCGTCCACCATGAGATCTTGACGCAGCACCTTGTCTTTGGTGATCTTACCAATGATGCTCCCTGGTGAGAGGAGTGTTGGTCTGAAACCCCAGCACAATTGCATAATCTGATGCCCACGGGACCACGTCGTTCGGCAGGTTTGCCATGAACATCTTTGCAGTTGGGACATGGTACAGACATAGCATGTTGCGGTCAAATAGTAGCACCAGCATGTCTCCGCAGTCCCAAACACCTATGATAGGGCAATTATAAAGGTCATCCATTTTTCCAAAAAGCCCGGTATCCTTGGCAATGGCAGACCTCTGCTCCCACCGGTGGTCCACCGTGAGTATCCACAATGCTCTGTAGTGGTCACGGTTCGCCGCCACGCATGGTCGACCAGACATCTCCAACAGTTGGGGTGTCGCTTCCCAAGTTTCAACGTTTTGGCCCTATCCCGGCAAATCTATGGTGCTAACTGTCTCATTGTCGACGTCAAAAGCAAGGATCACGGACTTGTCAAAGTGGAGGTAAATCGTGCCGTCCATGTAAAGTGACATGTCGTCGATTTCTTCCTCCAGCCCCATCGATACCGTGGCTAGTAACAGGGGTTCCTTCACGGTGTTTCCCAGTTCATAGATCAGTAGTTGATATTTGACGAGACACTCGCGGTTGGCACAGCACCCCAAGCCACTGGGGTAGTGGTACCGACGTGTGTGTTCCTTGCGGCACAGAAGTATCTTGTAGGTTTCACTCCTCCGGCCGTAACCCAACGCCAATACACGTAATTCTGATTTCAACGACGAATCAGGCACGGCTACCTCCTCCGCGTGATCGGCGACGGCGGGGTTCCATAGGGCGCACCTGCACTGGCCACGGGAGAACCTTTTCCTGGCAAGGAGCACGATGCCGTTGCACGTGTTAACATACTTTGTGTCGAGGTACCTCGCTCCGGCGATGGCGCGCATGGGGGCGTTGCCGACGATCCCTGCCCCGGCCACATGGAAGCCGTGGAACATGCTGACGGGATACTCTCGGTCGGACCTCCTCTTGATGGGCGCTGTCGCGATGAACGCGATGTGCGGGCGGGGCAGTGGTGGGCCGAGGCGGAAGTGTAGGCTCCTGTACTCGGGGCTGCAGATCAGGGCGAGGTGGTGCTTCGAGAGCGCCATGGAGGCGACGGCGGTGCGGGCTGGCAGGAGGGGAAGGATGTTGGAGAGGACGTCGTCGCAGATGCCTGCGCCTGAGGCGCCAACTATGGTGCCCGCACCATCCTTCTTCTTCTTCGCGGCTGGAGCGCCGGCGATCGGCGCCGCCGTCACTCGCTCCTCCACGGTTTCGTCCTCCCCTGCCGCCTTCTCCATCCTACTATTGCGGTGGATCGAGTAGATTGGATATGCCTGTTTTTTATTTGTCCAGACTTGAGCTATTTGTTTCTGCGGGAGATCCGAACTTGAAGTAATAACGGAGTCTATCAAATTTTGGGCAAATCACAGCCCTTGGTCACCGGCCGGCCCGCTCTGCCGTTCGCCATAACAGTTGCAGGTCAATGCACCCGTGTCTGATGTACTAAGACATGCTTTTGCCATGCTACAACATTTTGTTGCATTGCACTAGGTTCAGAAGGCCGGCCGGGGCTGCTTGCAGTGCTCGTAGGTACCGCATCTTAGGGTGGCTGAAAAGCTCCATCAGTTATATCATCACTAGGCATATATCTGATGTGGTTTAAAATAATATAATAAGTAGTACTCTGCTAAATAAGGATGCTTGAACAGTAAAGAATGAAACTTAACGTTCCAATGAGTTTCAAGTTCAGAAACTAGAAATCTCAACTGCAAACCTATGCAAAACGAGGCGGACCTGCCGGATGGAGTTGGGTGGAGCAGACCTATGTATGATGTCGATGAGGGAGAGAAGAAGACCGCAGGAACAGAAATTAACATTTAGGAATTTTATTGATAGTCAAATGATGGTAATGGTATGAGGAGGATTAAAATTTAACACCAATGCTAAGTATGCGATATGAGTGGCAGTTCAGGGACCATAGTATGGGAGGGCCATGCATATAAGGAATTATTTATTAAGTAAAACTGTTACCCAAGAGTAATGATAATTCTTTTAGATAGCATCAAACTATCCCTGACCAGACAACAGTGCATAATAAAAATAAAAATAAAACCGTCGGCCACTTGATGACAACTCAACAATAGCTGTAAATTGTGTAGTGAGAAGATATGTCACCAAATTGTTCCCCAAAAAAAGATGTCACAAATTAAGAACTGTTCATGCTAATACTTCATATTCCCAGTCAGTTTTAATTTGAGAAACAGGATAATATAGAAGGCTAAGTTCTATTTTCTATCTGAGAACCAAGGATCAAACGCCAAATCTGAGACACAGTTTTTCAGTATTTCACAGTTGGAGAGGACGTCGTCGCAGATGCCTGCGCCTGAGGCGCCAACTATGGTGCCCGCACCATCCTTCTTCTTCTTCGCGGCTGGAGCGCCGGCGATCGGCGCCGCCGTCACTCGCTCCTCCACGGTTTCGTCCTCCCCTGCCGCCTTCTCCATCCTACTATTGCGGTGGATCGAGTAGATTGGATATGCCTGTTTTTTATTTGTCCAGACTTGAGCTATTTGTTTCTGCGGGAGATCCGAACTTGAAGTAATAACGGAGTCTATCAAATTTTGGGCAAATCACAGCCCTTGGTCACCGGCCGGCCCGCTCTGCCGTTCGCCATAACAGTTGCAGGTCAATGCACCCGTGTCTGATGTACTAAGACATGCTTTTGCCATGCTACAACATTTTGTTGCATTGCACTAGGTTCAGAAGGCCGGCCGGGGCTGCTTGCAGTGCTCGTAGGTACCGCATCTTAGGGTGGCTGAAAAGCTCCATCAGTTATATCATCACTAGGCATATATCTGATGTGGTTTAAAATAATATAATAAGTAGTACTCTGCTAAATAAGGATGCTTGAACAGTAAAGAATGAAACTTAACGTTCCAATGAGTTTCAAGTTCAGAAACTAGAAATCTCAACTGCAAACCTATGCAAAACGAGGCGGACCTGCCGGATGGAGTTGGGTGGAGCAGACCTATGTATGATGTCGATGAGGGAGAGAAGAAGACCGCAGGAACAGAAATTAACATTTAGGAATTTTATTGATAGTCAAATGATGGTAATGGTATGAGGAGGATTAAAATTTAACACCAATGCTAAGTATGCGATATGAGTGGCAGTTCAGGGACCATAGTATGGGAGGGCCATGCATATAAGGAATTATTTATTAAGTAAAACTGTTACCCAAGAGTAATGATAATTCTTTTAGATAGCATCAAACTATCCCTGACCAGACAACAGTGCATAATAAAAATAAAAATAAAACCGTCGGCCACTTGATGACAACTCAACAATAGCTGTAAATTGTGTAGTGAGAAGATATGTCACCAAATTGTTCCCCAAAAAAAGATGTCACAAATTAAGAACTGTTCATGCTAATACTTCATATTCCCAGTCAGTTTTAATTTGAGAAACAGGATAATATAGAAGGCTAAGTTCTATTTTCTATCTGAGAACCAAGGATCAAACGCCAAATCTGAGACACAGTTTTTCAGTATTTCACAGCTATCAAACTTGAATATTCCAATAGAGCCACAAAGGCTATAGTAGTGGTTCACTTGACATCATCAACCGTAAATCTAATATCTGTCCTTGGCAGAGAAAAATGGACCTTCAGCATCCATCAATGACATTTCAACAACGTCTTGCAAATCGTCGGGCAGCTTCTGCATGATGCCAACTAAGAACTCCATCAAGCACACAGCGTTGAGTGTTGCCTCTTGCCCTTTTCTCTTATCTTGCTCCCTGATCGGCTTTAGCTTGCGCAGTATGCCTGCTGAGCGATCTGGACGCCACTCCTTGTTGCTTTGATTGACCACGCCGACGATGCTCTCTGGTGACACGAGCGTAGGCCTGAAACCCCAGCATATCACATAGTCTGACCGCTCCAGCTCCATGTCGCTCGGCAGTTTTGCCTCGAGCATCTTTTCTGTTGCAACATTGTATAGACAAATCTTGCTTTTGTACCAGTCGTCGTTGAGGTAAATGACTAGCAAACCACTGCAGTCCCATATACCGGCAACTGAGGCACAAGAATTGTCGTCAGTGACGAACCTCTGCTCCCACTGGTGGTCCAGAGAAAGCAGCCACAAGGTATATCTTGTGCCATCGTACATGAACAAGCACGGACGACCATACAACTCCATGAGCAGGGTGCGAGCTGATTTGGGCTCACCAGGCAAGTCGATAGTGGTGACAGTCTCATCATCAACGTGGACGGCGAGAATCAGTAGCTTTTCGACGTGAAGGAGATAACTTGTGCCGTCCATGTAAAGTGATTCATGGCTGATCCCTTCATCCATGTTGTCTGATACTAACACGGTTCGTAATTGTGGTTGATTATCCTTGTCGGCGACTGTGTAGGTTGCCAAGGAATGTTCAATGCGAACCGAGTCGCCGCAGGTACAGCGACCCTTCCTATTGGGATGCTCGCGGTTGCAAATCCAACGTGTGTGCTTGCGACACAGTAGCATCTTGTAGGTTTTACTCCTCAGGCCAAAACCCAAACCCAGTACGCGATACTCGCTTTCCTCGCTTTCCGGATCAGATGGATCTGGAATGGTTACCTCCTTCGCAACGTCGGGAACGGCCGGATTCCAGAGGATGCAACTGCAGGTCTCAGAGAACTCCTCATCGGCAAGGAGGATGATACCGTTGCAATTGTTGACGAACTTCTTGCCGAGGTACCTCGATCCGGCGATCGTGCGCGTCGGGGCGTGGTCGCTGAGCCCGGCACCGGCGACGTGGAAGCCAAGGAACATGCCGACCGGGTCCTCCTGCTCGGGTCTCCTCCTTACGGGAGCCGTCACGATGTACGCGATGTGCGGGCGGGGCAGCGGCGGCCCGAGACGGCAGTGCAGGCTCCTGAACTCCTGGCTGCAGATCAGGTTGTAGTGGTGCTTCGAGAGCGCCATGCATGACACCACGGCGCGGGCAGGCAGGCGAGCGAAGATGTTGTGGAGGAGCGCCTGAGGCCCCAACTATGGCGCCCGCACCTTCCTTCCTCTTCTTCGCGGCTGGAGCGCCGGCGATGGGGGCCGCCGG
>LAPY01002762.1:4739-21178 GCA_000970635.1 Eragrostis tef
TTCAAAATTTGCATGATCATAGAGAATGACAAGATCTATCTATTCATATTTTTGTTGCAATTTTTGAATGCATATTTTAAAGATTCATCGCTACAGTATGGGATATAGTACTGCGAATATTCCTGATTATGTGCTGATTTCACTTTTTTGCTACACCTTACACAAGTTTTCATTGCAATTCAAAATTTGTATGATCATAGAGAATGACAAGATCTATCCATTCATATTTTTGTTGCAATTTTTGGATGCATATTTTAAAGATTCATCGCTACAGTACAGGATATAGTACTGCGAATATATATGCAGCCACCTATCAGTCGTTGGATGACCAATAGGTACCTATCGGTCACCGGATGACCGATAGGTACCTATTGGTCTCCGATAGCTGGCAGCCGACAGTCTGTCGGTTATCGGATGACCGATAGGTCCCCTGTCGGTTATCCCCTGACCGACAGGTATCTATATGTGCAATTTTTTCAAAACGTACCTTAATTCCGCAATTTTTCATTAAAATACTATTATTTGAAAAAAAAATTCCTCAAATGAAAACCCGGCACTCTGTTCAAAAACTCAGGGCAACGCCGACCTGATGTAAAGGGGAGTGATATGTTGACAACGAACTACAGTGGAATGGCATATCCCCGGAGGTGGAGGTATTTGGAGTCGACTCCCGACTCTCGAAGCAGTGAAACCCTGCCAGTTCGTGCAACCTGCAAAAGGGGCAAACAGAGAATTATATTACATATGTATTTGTAAGCACCTGAACCCAGAGCCTAGGGCGACAGAAAAAGATGGTGTGTGTGTGTGTGTGTGTGTGTGTGTGTGTGTGTGTCTTTTGGTGGGGTGTGGGGGTGTTCTTTCTACAAGTATAATACTAATTCTGAATGCATCAGCAAATAAAGCTTGAGAATTAAGTTTACATCATGAAATAGACATTTTAATAATTAAAAATAGCAATCGGGTTAATTTAACTAAAAAAATGCTAGTGTGTGTTTGTGTGTGTGTGTGTGTACTTCAAGAAAAGATAACATGATTGGAACCCATGTTTTGAAGCATATGCGTATTAGCTAACATGGTGTTCATTCTTGTTCACCATGTTTTGGTATAGGTTGAAGCAGGGCGTCATTTATACACCATACTGCAGGTTCTATGGCCTTCTTATCATGTTAGCTATGAATGTTTTATATTGCATAGTATAGAGTTATGGATGGAGATGGATGTGCTAAGAACGGAGTCCGCTTGCTTCCTCGGCCCAGTACAGCCTAAAGCTAAGTCACGATTTCTACTAAATAAAATTTAGCATTGGATGCATAACTCAGCAGTTAAATAACTAATGCATGTAATACAAAGCGCATGAAAGCAAAGCAGAAGCACATTAGTAAATACAAACCTCACAAATGCCGTAGTGCTCCAGCATCCTTTGCAATCGAACCATTTTTTCAATGTCTCCTGTAAGCTGCACGGCAAGAATTTTACGTATTAAGGATGCCCTAAGAAAACATATGGACAAAAAAGAACTGATGCCATTATGAATGCATGACCTTTAAAATTTAGTTTGACGTATCATCACTTAAAAAGGGGGAAATGACATAGGACACAGGTAAATATGGTTTGTTGGTGTAACCTAAAATTCACAACATTTAATATCAGTTATAATACAACAATATCTGCCCGTAATAAATACATGGCATTTACAGTTAGTTCCTCACATCAGTCCAGAAGAAAAGGGGAAAAAGATATAGTCATCAAGTTAAGTAACTAAGGTTAGTTGACGTAGCTCAAAATTCAGATCAATCTTCAAACGACACATCTTTTCTAGCTGACAAAAGTTAGTTAAGATCAATATATTACATCACTTCATAATAGGACCATTTCTTTGGGATCGCGTATTGGAAAATTTGGTGGAGGTTTCAGTATGTACATCACCGTTGTTTATGTCGGATTATAACAATTTTGAAAGGGTATGAAAGTCCTAATGAGTAAGGAGCAAATAAACAAAGATCATTCGATAACTATTACCTGAAGTGTAACTGTGTGGTCTGATACATCAACTGGTTGGGCACCCATAATACGAGCAATGTCTAGGATATCCCTCCGAGCTGTAGCGTTTACTGCGACCTTTATGATCATTAACTCTCTAGCAGCAAATGGTAAATGGGTAAAATCATGAACCTGTGAAACAATAATACTTTTGAGCAAGACAGAATCTACAATTAAAAAATGAAAATTGCAACATTAAAATTTACCTCATGAACATCAATTAGCTTGTACAGTTGTTGTACTAGCTTGCCAATAGATTCATCGGTTCCTGGAACAACAATAGTAATGCGAGAAGTGTGTTGTTTTTCAGCTGGGCCGACAGCAAGACTCTGGAACAGCAATGGACACCTTTTAGCATGGACTGGATCCCATAATGATCAAATAGGAGAGCAAATTAAATGGTTAAACCATACCTGAATATTGTAGCCCCTTCGGGAAAAAACACCCGTCACAACATTGAGAACTCCAGGGAAATCATTTACAAGAATCGATAAAGTATGTGAACAAAATCCTGTTGACTGAAGAAACAATAACATGCTAGTTTAGTTTTGAAATGGGATACATCTGTGCAGAAGGTAATCTATATTATTCACCATGAACAATATAATTTATTATTGAGTTCATATTATGGCTACTCTTGCCTATAAACATTTAGCAGTGAAAAACTCCATCCGTTATTGAATATATGACATTTAGGACAACAAATCTAGCTTAGTTTGAACTGAATTAGCTGTCCTAAACGTCATATATTTGAGACCGGGTGTATTAACTTCTACCGAAATGAAATAGATGCTGAGCAGCACTAACAAAAGTTAAAAAATTGAAAATGGTAAATACAAAAGAGCTTACATCACCATCAGTCATAACACCCCAGTGGGCATCGAGAATCTGATTTGTCGAAAAACTGTCATAGGATTCCACTGGATAAACATCACCCTAAGCATAGGAAGTTAGGAACATATAAAAACCATTGTTCAAAATTCTAGGTAACATTGTGAGGATAATAACAAGTATTTGCAGAAAACATAATGCCCAAATAACATAGAATGTCCAAGCACACTAGTTATTTTCCATAATACTACCATAAATATTAAGAAGCTGGAAAAACTAAATTAATCAATGCCACGAGTCCTATTTGACTACATTGTCAGACGTGCAAAACAAAAATGTATATATAATAAAATCATGTGGACTAATATTGCCAAACTATATGTGTAATAATAAAGCCATGTGGACCAATATTGCGAGGGAACAGCAAGTTACATTACCATACCTAAAAGAAGACTCACTTGTTCATAAGAAGTTATCAGACTACAAGAAGTGTGACTACAAGTGTAAACTTGCTCAACAGATGCAAGAGGTACAGAATAATAATGTTAATCTTGAAGAAACAAAAGGACAAATCATACATGAAAGCGCACAGCAGACGAATTTGCGGTTCTTACCCCAGAAGATTCTTGCAGATTTTGATTGATCACCTTTGCACCGGTGCTTATAAGAGAATTTGAAGGTATTGAAACTTCGAGGTCAGGATAGGAAGCAGCAGAGAACCTCCAAAATGGAGCACTTTCTCCCATCTTCTCACGGCGCAAAGCTATCTATAACATCAGTAAGTTTAAGATCTAGTAAAGAACAAGATCAGGATAGAATATTGGTGCTCTCTAAAGGAAAATGACCTTGCCAGTTCTAGCAATTTCTTTGATCCCAAATTTTCTCAGATTCTTCAGTACTGCGGCCATCTTTCCAGGATCACCAGTTACCTGACAACCGCAAGAAATAACATTACTAGTCTCAAGGGAAAAGAAAATCCTACAAAGGATAACATGAGGTATCTCTATGTTAAGACACACTTAGGATCCTACCTCAATAGTCAGTGCAGAATCTAAAATATCAACCACTTTTGCCCTGTAAGTTTGAACTAAACCCATCACCTGCATATATAAATAGAGAACATGTCAGCAAACAATATAAATATTTTATATGCTAGTTTGCACAACAGATCTGTGGAACTGTTTTTACATGTTTGTGACGCCATTTCTAGAGGTTTAAGGTTAAAACGCCAGAAAACATAGATACATATTGAAATATGTTAATACCTCGGGTAGCTGTTCTGGCTCTATATTTAGTTTTACAAGCATCAGCTCTCTTTCAACTAGTGGTTCCTTTGACAGATCCTCAACCTGTTTATTCCATCCAACAAGTGATACATCAATGAAACGAGGTAGTTACAAAATTTGATGACATTTGTAACTTACTCCCTCCATTCTTTTTTATATGACGCCATTGACTTTTTTCGTTACTTTGACCTTTCGTCTTATCTATAAATATTTGTGTAAATAGCTAAGTGTATAAGTTAGATTTAAAGTGCTTTTGATGATGAATCCAATGATATATATTTTACATTCAAAAAGTAATTATTTAAATCTATATAGTTGGTCAAAGTTCAACGAGAAAGTCAACGGTGTTATATAAAAAAGAACGGAGGGAGTATTAGTTAACGATTGTTTTATAACTTTCATGGTATAAGGAAAATACCAACCTTTATAACGTTAACAAGTTTGTTTAATTGCTCTACAACCTGTTTCAGTATTTTCTCTGTTCCCGACACTACTATTGTGAATAATGCTTTGTCTTTGTTCAGACCAACTGCCAGTGACTCGATGTTATATCCTCTTCTAGCAAAAACTCCAGCTATTCGATTGATCATCCCACTTTCATCACCAACAAAAACTGATAGCGTGTGACGCTTTACAAGCCTACAATTTAAAAGGAAAGTTGTCCTGACGCATCAATAATGAAGTGCGATAAAAACTTGTAATGATAATAACATTATTAGAGGCAAATTCTCAAGAAGCCATTTTGCCGCAGGATACTATAACATACTTCGCAGTTTTCAATGAATATTATAGCATTAGTGTTTCCTTTTGTCAGTGGATGCAAGGAACTAAAATGAACGAGACAAAAATTAACAGAGTTCAAGTCTTATCTTGGTTTAGACACATTTACTCCCATTCGGTTTTCTTTTGTGACGTTTGTTAGTGTAAATTTACGCTAACCGGCACCAAAAAAGAAAAACCTGAGGGGATAGTGAACATAAAAGAATGCAGAAGATAGATTCTTACCCATCAATTCAACTTAAATAATTCAAAAATGTTATATTGCTCATATATTTATCTTGAAACGAAAACAATACACACTAATCCACATAAAGATTCCTAAGCTCGGCTCAAATAGCTATTGCTGCATGTTTGATACTAAAACCTTCATCGGCAGCGCAAGTTAAAAATTGTTAGTGTCAATGCAATGCTATATGCAACAAAATCCTCATTTTTAAAAAGAAAAAAATACACACAGTGGGAGCAACAAGTGTCATTTATAAGACAAAAGGCACCCAAATTCATGTCAAAGGACTCCAAATTGGGTGGCGAGGGTGTACACCCACAACCTTAACCAACTGAGCTATGGAATACAGAATTTCTTAAACTACCACATCCTAAAACATATACAACTAAAACAATTTGATTCAGCTTATATGTTTCATCTTTTATATGTGTTACATATGCATTTTCCTATAAATCTTGACTACCCAGTACAGGAATGTGGAATTTCACATTATAATAATTGAGAATTTTGAAAATAAAAAAAAGGCCCCTCAGCATCATTTTGTGGCATATTAGATTGAAAAAAATGCCTTTATCAGCCAATGTGCCCCTGCTGTCGCAATTATTTTCCCCTCATAATATTGAGTGCTTCACCTATCAGTAGTCATGTACTCCCTTCGTTTTCTTTTTGCTGACGTTAGGACAGCAAGATTAGTGCAAATTTGCACTAGTTCAGCTGTCCTAACGTCAACAAAATAAAAATGGAGGGAGTAAATTATACATCTCAGTTATAGTATGTGAAGCCTCATCCATCTTTCAGTTTTCATTCTAATCTGCCAATCTCAACTATACTCAACTAAGACAATCCAAATGCATGACATGTCATACATGATACTATAGTCTATAACAATTATTATAGCATATTATTATGCGTAAATTTTCCATATTTCATTAACAAAGGCACAAGGATGTAATAAAATGCAAGCAATACCATTAACACCAAAATACAAGAACTAAATAGTTGAGCATCTTAAAATCTCCAGAAGATGATATACATGATTTCCCCCACCGGCCGATTTTTTCCTCGCCCGGTACAACCTCTGATGTGCTACGCCGCAACTACCCTTCTTGAATAGTTGAAACAAACAAAATTCAGATGATCTTACAGTTAATATATAAAACTAGCACCAACAATTCATCAAAGACAAGATCAAGTATGCACGCGCCATGATTAATGCTGCATAATCAAGATAAGCCGCTACAATAAGTTTTTTTTGGGCACATCATTACAAGGTTTAAACATGCCAGCAAGCCACTAGTTGCCACAATGCCATCATGAAGCACAGCTAAATCCATAGGTTCGACATTTACCAATCTGGCATCCATGAGACCATGAACAGAGTAACGACTAACGACCAAACACCGACTCAAAGAATTACAGACAGGTCAAATTCCACCGACCGAGATATTGTCTCGCACATTGCACATCTCATCCATGTACTAAGATGCAGAAAAAGATGAGCTTTACTAGAGGGAACCCGCTGCGCCCCAATCCAATCTGCACGCCAGGGGCAACCAGACAACACAAGAGATAGGAACAGGTAACTACAATCAGAGCAGGAGCTTACGAGCTGGAGCGAGGCGGCACCGGCGCAACGTCACCGGTGGCCGACGAAGAGGCGGCGGCGGACACGGACACGGAGCGGGCCCTCTGTCCGACAGCCAGCGCCGGCGGCTGCAGCGACGAGGTCTGGCGGCGTGGGTGAGGCACGATTCCGCTCACGGCGAGGTGGGAGCCGACTCCCGCGGCGGCGGCTGCCATGGCGGGCGGGCGGGAACGGCTCGGCGGCGGGGCTCGGGTTTGGATCGAGAAAAGGAGACAGGAAAAAGAAACGAAGGTCAAGATTCCAGAGGCCGGCGTCTGCTTGGCTGGCTTTTGTAATATCTCACCGCCTTGTGGACCCACGACGTGTATACGGTTATCTGTTACTCCTATGTTCCGTTCCGTGGGATGGTGGGCCTGCAGAAAGATTCGGCTTTTGCGATAACTTCTTTCCGAAATTTTGTTATTTAAGCATGCATGCCGGCAGTTTTCTAAAACTAAACAGGACGTGAATGGTTCGTGGCGTCCGTCTGTTGCCGATAGACGCTGCGCAACTACAGCGCTCCTATACAGGGGCTGGACTTCGCCGATTTGCAGCATTCCAACCCACCTTAGACCCAAACAGACTGGCGGCTGTGAAAGCCAAACATAGCCGCGATGCCGCCTGCCGAGCTTGCGATTCCCTTCTGCTCCCTCGGCATTAAAGATTCGAGGTGCTATCTCAGACATTGGCGATTGCTTGCTTGCGCACACCTTGTTGCTTCTCTGTGCTTGAACACATGTATGCCAGAACGAGCTGTCATCACTGGGAAAAGGTTAATTCCTAGAGGCTACCGCTTTGTTTCATTCTTCCTTTTAATACTAAAAAGCACGGCGGTAGATGATAAAATAACGAAATTGATGGTGCTTTATCTCTTAGACACTCTGAAGTTCAAATATGAATTGCCTAACCTGCTGATTTCTTTGCGCAGTGCTCCTGCTTCCGTGCTTCTTTTAATCTAACAAATCCAAAACCACTGCCAACCCGGCAGGCTACAAGAGGAAATCATGTATAATCGATGTAGTCCACCAAATCTAATCCATGTAGTGAGAAGTCGACCCCTACTTGAATTCAAGCAACGACCGATCTCACAGATTGAATCGGCAGTTGGGGCATTCGCTAACCGACGACGGAGCGCGACGTGGGCTGCGAGGGGAAGGAGCGGAACGAAGGGTTTCAGGACGCTGCTGATCGACGGAGTCCAGCCCCGGTATCGAAGCGCTGTAGTTCCACGGCGTCCAGCAGCAACTGACGAACGCCGTGATACACAACGCTGCTGATCGACGAAGTCCAGCCCCAGTATCGAAGCGCTGTAGTTCCACGGCGTCCAGCAGCAACTGACGAACGCCGTGATACACCAACGTCCTGCTTAGTTTTGGAAATATCAAACCGGCGTGCCTAATTGTAGAAAACTGCCGGCATGCATGCTTAAATAACAAAATTTCGGCACTGACTGATGTCCTTGTCATCAACTTGACCACTCGCAACAACACAAAAAATTCTTATGATTGCGCATCACTTTCTCGCGGTTTTTTCAAATACTGGTCCATTTATCCATTAAAACTCTGTAGCTAGACAACATTCAGGCGAGACAGCTAATAATTTTGCTCAACATTTTCACTGTAAATTAAGAGCGATTTCTTGAACTCAATCTCTTGCAAGGGCCACAAGCTGCTTCCCCACATTCCTCCCAGAGAAGAGCCCGATGAGCGCCCCCGGCGCCATCTCGATCCCCTCCACGACGTCCTCCACAACGACCACCTTCCCCTCCTTGATGTACCCAGCCATCTCCTCCTCGAACCTCGCGTACACGTGGAAGTAGTTCCCGACGTTGAACCCCTCCACCCTGACGGCCTTGGGGATGATGCAGACAAGGTTGCGCACGCCGTCGGGCTCCTCCAGGTTGTACTGCGAGATCATCCCGCAGACGACGACTCTGCCACCGTGGCGCATGTGCAGCAGCGCCGCGTCCAGCGTGGCACCGCCCACGTTGTCGAAGTAGATGTCGATGCCGTCGGGGAAGCGCTGCTTCAGCGCGGCGGCGAGGCTCTTCTCGGACTTGTAGTTGAACGCGTCGTCGTAGCCGAACTTGGTCTTGAGGAGGCTCACCTTCTCGTCGGAGCCGGCGCTTCCGACCACATAGCAGCCGGCGATCTTGGCGAGCTGCCCGACGATCTGGCCCACGGCGCCCGAGGCAGCCGACACGAACACGGCGTCGCCTTTCTTGGGCCTCCCGACCTTGACGAACCCAGAATATGCAGTTAACCCCGTCATGCCTGCGAATGTTGTTACATCATCGTCAGTGACTCGGCGACTTGGAATGGAAACTGAAGCAAAATTGTGCACAAGCGTACGACGGATTTGCATGCGCAACAAGTACAATGATTTTGCTCACCGAGAACGCCAGTGTAGTGAGACAGCGGCAGCTCGGGGTGGGTAATCTTGAACAGAAGAGGCTCCGGCTGGGTGAGGAGGGTGTACTCCTCCCACCCGGTCATTCCCCAGACGAGGTCGCCGGCGTTGAAATCCGGGTGCGTCGAGTCGACCACCTTGCCTACTCCGTAATTGACCAAAGCCTGATTCATTGCACGCAGATTATTTCTTTAACTCTCTCTCAACCCCCAAACTAGAAGTTTACAAGTTAGTACACAAAAAAAAAACTAGAAGTTTACAAAAAAAATATTAATAATTAGTATGCCTTTGACTTGATACCCGTACCTCTCCTATGACGAAGCCCAAGGCTGGCACGGTGGCACCGTCATCGTGCTTGCTCATGCGGCCGCGCATCCATGGGTCGCAGGACAGGTACAGGTTCTTGACAAGCACGGCCTTCTTCAACCCAGCCGGAACGCGCAGCTCGACAGTGTCGGCCACGATCTCCATGTCCTCCTCCACCGGGTACCCAGTCACGTGCCTCTTAAGCACCACCTTCAGGTTCCGCACCGCCATCTTGCCGTTAATCGGACTTTTTTTTTTTTGCTACACCTGTCCAACTACTGCGAGCTCTCTTTGAGTGTTGATTTGGCATGCGACCATCTCGTACAGATTTATAGACGGGGATCAGAGAGAGAGAAGTAATGTCAGGTTCAGAAGCCATGTCATGTCAGCCATGACGGGACTAGTGACCTGCCACCTGCCAACATATGTGCTGACGAATGATGGAAAAATTAAAAAAAGAAAGAAAGAAAATCGGTGAAGCTGGCACAAGTGCTGACGAATAAAGCCCAGCCGGTTGCGCCGTGTCATCTATATAACGGGAAATGGTTAAGAAAAATATTCACCATTTTGTAGTGAATAGCATCAGTCCTGAACTCCTGATTGGAATGAAGCCCAGCTAGCTTTTTTTTTCTTCCTTGTATACTCCCGTGACAACTTGCTCTGATTCAGTCATTACCACATACAAATACCTTGGATGAATGTCACAAGAAATAGTTCAGCTTCACAGGGAAACGCAGCAGGATCCTGGGAAAAAAAATGTCACAATCTAAAAGGGGCCATAAATCTGTGCACTTACGTCACTGGTGACGTCCATCATACTAAAATATCTTTATTACGTTAAAAGTGTGTGTTAGTATACTTTGAGATCGTTTTGTGTGTCATTTCGACATCATTTCTAATCTAAACCCTTAAAGAACCAGTTGGGAGAAAAATGATTTTTACCCTGCCACATCTTTCCCACATGTATACCCACTCTTGGTTTAAATCGCACCATTTTTAAAACCGTCTGATTCTGACAGGCTGGGTGGGGCCAATCAAAAAGGGGACAAGAGGACGGGACAAATGTCATGACGCAGTACAAAAAACGGGACACTGTGACCTTCCACCTCCGTCTTTTTTCACCGTGACCCACGCTAGCTTTTTCTCAACAATCAAATGCACCTCCGTATGTCTAGGGGATTGGATTGATTTTTTCCACCCAAATACAACAACACCCAGACCCACTTGATTGGATTGGTTTTTGTTGCTTTCCATACGGAAGATTTTCGTAGCTATTGCTTTCCATACGAGAGATCCCACACGCTGGAAATAATTCAAACTTCAGGATGCTATTGCTTTCCATACGACAGATTTCCAAACGCAAACCTTTTCTTTCCAACATTGCGTTATTTCCAAATTCACCCAGATTTGCAAATAGTCGCCCAGTCTCCCATCAGTTCTGGCGGCGTCGAGGTCAAAAACAGGGCGGTGTCGAGGTTTCGAAGGCGTGGCGCATGAACACATACCACTATGATGGCGGGCATGGCTCCTGATTGAGTAATCTTGATCTCTGCGACATGCACGGTGTCTTGATCCTCTTCGACAAGGAAACTGGATGCCGGGCAAGTTTCTCGTCTTTCGACATTGGGCACCAGATCGCCGCCATAGACCTCCTAGCTGCACTGCCCGCCGTCAAGTAAATTAGGTGAGAACAAGATCGCCCATGTTCCAACATTCTTCCAATATTTCCCCTCTACCGATTGATTGCAGCAAAATCGCATTTTGTTCCCTATTTCTCAAGGGGTGTTCTGTTTGCTTGATCTGCGCAATGCGCACAGATGAGATTGTGAAAACACCTCGCTAGCATGTGCAGGCCTGCTGGCACATCGCGCTCTAGGGTGAGGCGCCTTTCTCGACTGCGCGCTTCGGTCTCCTTGACCACCTCAAGAAGGCCATAGAGCTCACCAGTCACCACCGCTGCGGCTGCGCAGAGGGCACCCGCGGCGACCTCGGCACGACGGTGGGGACGAGGATGGCGCTGTCGAAGGCGGTTGATTTCGTTGCAATTATCATGACCTCTCTTTGGCTTCACGGGAAGACCAACAAATTAAAGGTCTATGTCTTCTGAATTTGCATGATTCAGTTATTTGATTCGTCACTTGGTCGCGTGTGTTTTTTTTCCCTGTGGCTACGCAAAATCATATGCCGTGGTTTATCTCGCCCATGTGTGATTCAGCAATCTTCTGAACTTGACATTTGAAAGAATGGTACATTTGATTGGTTGCTTGTTGCAGTGCTAGCTATCTGTTACGGCTGGTCCGGTCTCTGCGCAACCATGGCCATGCTGCCCTAAGAAGCTCGATCCGCTCATCGCTGCCAACAAGCTCCAGGTGCTGTGTCTTCTCTTGTGAGTCAGCTTATATGTACGGGTGGACAGGTTGCAGCTCATGACTGTATTAAGAAAAGTTTCGTTTCCTACTACGAAGCAAAATGAAAATACAGATTGCTTCTCAAAACACTGTTGTTGGAGATCAATCATGGATGGTTTTTCTGTGACGGAATGAAATATAAAAAAAGGTATGTTCTTGTCTTCGGTTACAATTTGTTCTGCTTTTACTTATAATTCACATGGGTTCATACAGAGTTGTAGGTTACAAATAATTTGACTATATACATGCTTTGTTCTAATCACAGGGAAAGAAGTTAATGCACCACCTGCCAGCCGCATGCATTTTCTTTGGCGTGAAGCAGAGCATGCTGTGGCGCACGTGCATTTTCTTTGGTGTGAAGCAGAGCATGCTAGAGCTGTTACCGGAGAGGAAAGAAATGGCCGTAGTAGCTGTTACCGGACGAAGCAACAGCAGGCGCAAGGAAACGCTGCGAACGAGCGGGCTGCGGGTGAGGGATCCATTGACGGCTGCTTGATTTGAATCTTGACCGCCCCTAATGGACAAGCTCCGCCAGGCCGGGCAAGCAACGACGATGACTTCTTTCCTGTTTGTTTTTGGAAATTAACCGTGGCTTCTTTACGTGAAAGAGAGCCCATGTGTCCAGGTTCAGTTCTTTTTAATTCGCATCGCATCGTTTGCTTCTTGCTGTCTTGCATGGACTGGGAACAAGCAGAGAAGGCATGCGAGGGCACCCATAGGTCATTTTAGAAAGAAACCAACCGGTAGGCTAGCTCTTTTGACGGTCCAAGGAAACAAAAGTGACATCAGTGGTATGAAAAGACATGAAAGATTCAACCAATGGTACACAAGGAACTGAAACTTTTTTGATGGTACAAAAGGCATTAGAACTTCTTTGGATGGTATAGAAGGAATTTTCTCTATTATTATTCTCCCTGATTCCTTTATCTTATTAGGTTTTCTTTTCATGAATGCGCTTATTTCAGGTCTTTGATCTCTGGGTTTGATGAAATCTGTCCTGGTATGTTGTATTGTCTTTCGCAGTCCTGTGAATACGTTCCATAAAAAATAAAACAAGAATACATATTAATTTGGGGACATATCTTTTATTTAAGCAATTATAATGGATGTCCCTTAAACACGACAAGCTTGTGATCAACCACAAAGATCTATCCTGCATCCCAAATCTGCTTTTATCAATTATATTGGATCACTGACAGGTTCTCTTCTACAGTTGTCTTTTGATGGGAAAACATTAGAATCTCAGGCTGCACATGGGATTGTCACACGATTTTCAGGCTACATCAGAAGGGGGAGGAGACGAGTACAAACAATATGCATCCATATTTGCTTGGACTCGTGGACTAGAACACAGGTACTGCCTCCATATTTCAGTTTATGATTATCAAAGTTATTTGAGAATAGTGCTGACCTTTGATCTCAACTTGAGTTCTTTGTATTTTTTTTTCTTATTATTTTTTCTGTCAGAGATTCAGGTGTTCATTTGGCATACGTAGGTCTGCTTGTGCAAATACCTCACAGTCGTATCAGTTAATTCTCTGTTATATATTTATGACCAAATCAATATTCTGCAGAAACTTAGCTTGACCTCATTGACATTTTGTCATAATAGTGGGAGAGGATTCCTTTTAGTTTGTTTGTAGATTTGATTGCGTATTGACTTTTAGTTTCCAAAAAAAAATGGGTATTGACTTTTCACTTACAGCATGTAGTTGGATTATTTTTACTAACACATTGTAAACTTTGCGAGGGTGTGTTCTTAAATAGGATAGTCAACTTTGTTTCCAACGCAAGCTCACAATGTCCCCATATGTAACAGATATAAGAAACACTGATTTTTGAATGTCATGAGTATGAGGTGACCCAAAGTGCGAGAGAAATAAGTGATTGAAAAATATTTATCTTGAGGATGGACCTGCGTATTCTTCCTCTTAGGCAATTCCAGTGCAATGCGCTTCACCGTTAACTGCTCGAAAAACCCAGCAATATTAGTTTTATGTTTCGATTTTACTTTCTATAAAGGGTCTCCTTTCTAAATAACGAAGCAACGACGAAGGACATGGCGCAAGAAGGAGCTGCTTCTCTCTTTGTGTGGTGGAAGGAAACCATCGGTTTGTAACTACGCCATATTTTTTGACCATCTGTTTGTGCACTTCATCATCAAATGTGGATGCTACTATAACCTGTTGAAGGAGCTGCTGCTCTCTTTGAGTGCACCACTAAATTTTTTCTTACTTTGCAAAACTCTCTAGCTAAAAGATGATTACTTTTTGAAGTTTCATCCATTCCTGGTGTTGTCCAGAATCAGTGGTAAATAGTAATGCATAGGAAGTTAGTTATGCAATGTGCCTTGGTGATGGTTTGGAAAATCCAAATTATAGAGCATAATCCAGTAACTTTAATTAATTTGAAAGAGCTTCCATTTAGTTGTCAGATATATTCTATTTACCAGCTTGATATTTTTTTCTTTCTTCTCAAAGAAAGACCAAGCCATCAAAGTAAAAGTAACCGTAAAGCTATTCCTATGCGCCGAAGTTGGTTCCTTGGGTGATAATGATGATGTGGTGATAGGTAATGTATTATATTGCCATATATTATATGGATCATCGTTATTCATCTGCTTGAGATGACAATGTGTCAACATGATTTTTCATTACTGGCCATACTTGCTATTTTACTCTGAAGATCCAAGCTTTTCTTGTCACAAGACTTACATCCGCAACCTTCTACATGTGTTCAAGATGAAAAGGCTTGATATGTTTTTTCTTTAGGGTGCAATGCATTATACATGTGGGATTATTAATTTATTAATGTCATTTATGTCCCTGCATTATAATATTTGTAACTTATATATTAATTTGAAGTATATCCTACAAAATATATTGTAGTTAAGTATATCATAATGCAAATGGTCCAACCAAAGGATGTCTTATTTAAACACGTGTGTGGCAATAAATAAGAACTGTGGACAGTGTCATGTCTTTTACGTCTCAAAGTCAATTAGCATCTTTAATTTCAAACAATGTCATTATGTTATCAGATTCTTGAGCTTGTCATGTTAATGTCGTTATAGTACTTAAATGCAATGATGTGTCAGAAGTGTGTTTTTAATGATAAGTACACTGTGCATCATATTTTTATTTTATGATAAAGTTCTGCCAAGTGATATCATTTGGGCGGACACGTGCGTGGCGCACGTGCATTTTTACTAGTTGCTTAGATAACTCTACCTATACACTCTCAAATAAAAGCTTCTGAAGGCTTA
Source organism: Eragrostis tef (assembly GCA_000970635.1). NCBI lineage: Eukaryota > Viridiplantae > Streptophyta > Magnoliopsida > Poales > Poaceae > Eragrostis > Eragrostis tef. The sequence goes on from LAPY01002762.1 coordinate 19,915, forward strand.
AACTTCAATTAATATCCGCACCTCTGGTTTCTTAATTTACTATTACTAAATCATGTGCATCACCTTCAACATATGAGCTCGTATAAATAGGAACGAATCCACCACATTTGATAGTTTGAAGTCTGAGTCAAAAAGCTTCTATTGCGTAGAATGAGAGGTGTAATCTGTAAATGAGATAATTATTATATGTCAGCTACTGAAAAGTATATTTATATAAATTTCAAATAATATTACTTCAAAGATATCCATTTTCATTCCACGGATTCCTCACTTTTCATTAATCATGTCAGTGGTCACTAAAATAAATAAGTCTCACCTAGCTAACACAAACAAGCCAAGCTTCCTATAATTGTGGCAATGCTACACATTTATTTCGCCATAAATAATGGGCATATCCTTTTTCATCCTCAGGGTATCCATCCTTAACCAATTTTGATCTGATATTTTGGATTCCTAAGCACTGATCTCTCATCATTCTTTCCTATATATAGGAAAACCCGAAATTTTGTTATTTAAGCATGCATGCCGGCAGTTTTCTACAATTAGGCACGCCGGTTTGATATTTCCAAAACTAAGCAGGACGTTGGTGTATCACGGCGTCCGTCAGTTGCCGCTGGACGCCGTGAAACTACAGCGCTTCGATACCGGGGCTGGACTCCGTCGATCAGCAGCGTCCTGAAACCCTTCGTTCCGCTCCTTCCCCTCGCAGCCCACGTCGCGCTCCGTCGTCGGTTAGCGAATGCCCCAACTGCCGATTCAATCTGTGAGATCGGTCGTTGCTTGAATTCAAGTAGGGGTCGACTTCTCACTACATGGATTAGATTTGGTGGACTACATCGATTATACATGATTTCCTCTTGTAGCCTGCCGGGTTGGCAGTGGTTTTGGATTTGTTAGATTAAAAGAAGCACGGAAGCAGGAGCACTGCGCAAAGAAATCAACAGGTTAGGCAATTCATATTTGAACTTCAGAGTGTCTAAGAGATAAAGCACCATCAATTTCGTTATTTTATCATCTACCGCCGTGCTTTTTAGTATTAAAAGGAAGAATGAAACAAAGCGGTAGCCTCTAGGAATTAACCTTTTCCCAGTGATGACAGCTCGTTCTGGCATACATGTGTTCAAGCACAGAGAAGCAACAAGGTGTGCGCAAGCAAGCAATCGCCAATGTCTGAGATAGCACCTCGAATCTTTAATGCCGAGGGAGCAGAAGGGAATCGCAAGCTCGGCAGGCGGCATCGCGGCTATGTTTGGCTTTCACAGCC
>LAPY01002762.1:28987-47619 GCA_000970635.1 Eragrostis tef
GCCATTGCGGCAACGAGGCCCGTCGCCGCCGCCCTTGAAGCGCCCGGGCGTCGAGCCTCCGTAGCTTCACATACGGTGCCGCCGTTGCCGGATCCGGCCACGGAAGGTGCAGATCCAGCCTCGCCGTCGCTAGATCCGGCTGTGGAGGGCGCAAATCCGCCACGCCGCCGACACCGTGAGCCACCAAGAGCTCGAAGAGAGGGCTCGCTGGAGGACGGACGAAAGCGCCTCGCCGCTACCGTCCCGGCTCACCGCGGGGAGGGTTGGCGGCGGGCTAGGGTTTGTTGGTCGCCGCCCGAGTCGCTTGCTCGGGAGCGACGCGGGGGCAACGGCTCTTTTCCGGTCTGAGTTCTTTTGTAATAGCACAAACATCCATTACCATACAGTATTTTATTCAACAGAATTGTAGCCCCATAGGGCAATCTATAGATGTTACATGAGTTTTCTTTTCGAAAAAGATAACAGTCGGTGGCAACAGTAACACCAGAATCATGTATTGTGAGTACCGTGAGGCCCAAAACTTCTCTAGACCCCAAAAATTGATCTCAATAAAAAATTGAAGCACAAGTGACCAGGGTATTTTTTTAAAAAATAATTTGGGCATTTATAGTGAAATCTAATTAGCAACAAAAATAAAGCCTGACAGGACTTTTTTAATAATATTGAAAATCTCCAAATTTATGACAAAAACTGATCCGCTAATGCTTAATTCACATGCTAAAATAGGCAACAAAAAAAGAAGATTTAGGACTTGCCCACTCGCATGCTGATGCTGCCTGGGGTTTTGTAATGCGTTATTGTCTGATGGGCCTTTATTTATTTTTTTCCTTTGTGCTGAAACATAAAGGCCACGAAGATAGCCTGCAAATTAAGCCCATAGTGCCCATAGTCTTGTACATCCCTCTGTCTGGTACCAACGAAATGAGCGAAGCAGCAAGATAGCCATGGCGCCATGGACTGTCCGCCTGTGGCTCAAGCTTGGACCGGGGCCCTCAAATTTTTGGGGGCCTTGTGCTGTCGTCCATCCTGTTCATGTTCATCGACGGGCCTGAGAAGGAAGAGGTCATACAACGAAGCGTACAGACACTTGCAAGCAGACAAGAAAGCTCGGCAAGATGCCAAGGAAAATAAAAGAGCAATCAACCATGCAAGAAGTTCAAACGAAGTTTGGTGGAGCCAGCAAGTCACCCGACAGCCGTTGCGGCAGTGACACTCACAGAGCACATCGACCCTATGTGCCATAAGAGCAAGGACAACGCCTTGTCGTAGAGCCCAACAGGTCAGCAGGAATCTAATGTGGATGAAAGAGAAAGCAGGGAGGACAACGCGCTTGGCGCAACTGCCGGCACCAAGCTCGGCCCAAGCTCCAAGGTGACTGTGGGGCCTGTTGGCCTCTCTTCCCTCTCTTGCCTCCCTCCTTTACAAGCTGACATGCAAGCCCCGCGCTCAGGTTGGAGCATGTGAAGAGCCCAGCGCGTTGCAGGTTTTGGCGGTAGGCTTGTCGCAAAATGGCTTGGCGCCGTCTTGCAATGGGCTTGCTCTAATATAGTGTACAACGCAGCTGACCTAGGAATGCCAGCTCCGCCTAATGAAGGCAACCACAATGGCGAAGCCAGCACTGCAAGCAACATGGCGCATCGAAGTATCACAATGCAATTACTCGAGGATTGAGCCAACAATTGGACCCGGAAAGAGCAAAAAAATAGTACATGCAAAGGGTACCACATGTGTTACTAGCTAGGAGCAAAAAAGGACGTGGATGGTCAAATTAGCTTGCTAACATTTAATAAAAAAGGCACTATTACAAATGTAGTCCCTCCATCATCAAATAGTCGTCGCTTTTGACTTTTAGACATTACGTTTGACCGTTCGTTTTATTTAAAATTTTTATGCAAATATTAAAACAAATATATTACGATTATAATATCTTTAATGATAAAACAAGTTATAAAAAATAAATAAAATTTGCGCAAAAAAATGAATAAGACAATCGGTCGAACACGGTGTCAAAAAGTAAAAAACGACATTTATTTAGGGACTGAGGGAGTATTTGTTTTAAACCATCTGATTTGATTTGAATTAAAATTAATCACAATATTTTTGAAAAAAATAGCTTGGTACCAAGCAGTCGGTAAAAGAATAAAAACCATCGTATTATCACTCAAAAATGCATTCATCTTTACTTGGTAACCTACTGATTAGATACAGTACAGCTAGTTGACTTACTCATCTTCCTTGATGCATCTGCTTTTCAAATATAACTATTTAGTTTTTGAGTTATTGACTGATTGCATTGATAACCTACTGATTAGATACAGTACAGCTAGAGGATTTTTTTTCATAAAATTGTAAGTAGTACTCTGCTGCTGCACTTACGGGCTATCAAACCGAGGTACAAAGTTTCCATACTATTTACTTCAGAGACAGAAAGTCAACTTTGAACATGGTACGAGGGTTTTTCCCTTATTTTTTGACGATACAGTAAGTCTTCTATCCAAATAATTATGTGATGTACGTATCAATTTCCTGCTAGCAGCACTTTGGATGTTATAAATAGCACCTTGCACCGAGTGAATCTCCATACGAGCACCAGTTGAAAACGTTTCCGATCTCGATCAGTGGATCCCAATCGCATCGTCTCTCCTCCCTATTGCTTTTTATACTGCATCACCCTGTCAAAATAGGTTAGTGTGTGCATCCAACAACACCAAATATTATGGCTTTGAGTGCCACTGCTATATATTAAGGGAGCCACTGTTGCTACCATTTTCTTGGTGTTGGTTCTATCCTCGATGGGGATGCTAGCAGCAGCAGGAACTTCTTGCCGCCAACGGCAGTGCATCTCCGAGTGTCCTTCCAAGTGCCATGCGTATACTGACAGCGCACCTGCGGGGGTATGAAACATGGCGGCTCTCATGGGTGCCTCCTCAACTGCCATGTCGGTTGCAAAAGCCAGTGCGAGTCTGGGGTGCAAAAATGGCAGACCTGAGTGTCCTGCTGGAGGGATAGAGGGATGCGAGCCTGACTGCCGGAGTACATGTTACAAAGACTGTTACAACCAGGAGCAGCCTGATTACAAACCTTGCCTTTATTGGGTCTTCGAAGGGTGCAAGAACGACTGTGAAACAGACTGCAAGAGCACAAAGGTGTAAGGCTTAAATTCGGGTGCTCTAATGAGCGGCGTTATGATTTTGTATCTCCGATTATACGTAACTTTCATTCAGTGGTCATCTGTACTGCAGGTGCTAGTAGTAGGAGTCAAGAACGTTTAGTTTTGAGCCTCGCCCTTGCATGTTGGGTTCACTTGTTTTAATGTAATATGAATCACGCATGCCATATAGCATGTGTCCACGTTGTTGTTGTAAGCTGTGATGTTTTTCATCAAGATTAAAATAAATCTTAAAGAATAAGGCTGCACCAAGATTGGTTAGCGCCACCAAACTCCAATGCCTGTCATGTACATGGTTCCACTCGCATGCAAGCTTGAGGGGGATGTCTACAGTTGTTTTTGTGGTTTTTAGAGGTCCAGGGGAGACAAAATATGTTTACAGTGCACAGTTCAGATCTGTTACAGTGCTACGTCACGGAAGAGGCACTGCCCACTGCCCTCACATCCAAACGCAACACCTCTCTCACAGTCACATCCCCATCTGGCTACATGCTTTCAGATTCATCAGTGTGTCAAAGGACTAACCTCACTGACTAAAAAACAGCGTTGATGACTAAGAGCAGTGGCGGATCCAGGGCATGGCGCGCCCCTGGTGGCCAGCATACAAGCTCGTGGATGAAACTCCCTTCTTTTCTGGCAACCTCACCCACCACCTAGCGAAGAAAAGCGACAGTGGAGGAAACAAAACCTTCAGCATGACTCAAACGTTCACAGAGACATACATCATGGTTCTGTCAGCTCACCTAGTAGGGAGGAACAGCAGCTGTCAAGGAAAAAACAGAGTTGAATGTAGAACCATAAGTGAATTGCCCACTTCTCCCCATCAGTTTAAGTTGGTGGGTGTAACTGGTTGGTGCATGCAACTTAACATGGTATCGAGCCAGAGGTCTTGAGTTCAAGTCCCGTTTGCGCCCATGTGAGGGGGAGTGTTGAACCATAAGTGAATTGCCCACCCGCTCCTATTTCCACGTTTGCGCCCACGAGAGCTGCACGTGAGGAGGAGTGTAGAACCATAAGTGAATTGCCCACCTCTCCCCATCAGCTTAGGCTTTTGGGTGAACTGGTTGGTGCATGCAACTCAACACTGAAAGATGTGATAAAAATAATAATTCTAAAAAAAAATTCTTTCCAATTCCAATTAAACATAGAACAATTCTTTTAACTAGGGTATGTTGCTCTTTGAAGAAGCTTTTCTCCTCCATGAACTTTGATTGCGATGATTGAGATGCCCCTTTGATCATGACCTGGCATGAAAAATGCTTTAGTAGGACAAAAAGTGAAAGAAACATTATATTTCTTTGCTCATGAGCACAAAGAAAAATGCTATTTTTGTACAAAAAAGCATAAGAAACATAATGTTACTTACCACAGAAAGATGATGATGGAGGAGAGGAGGTTCCATACATGCGTCGTTAAGATGAAGAATCATTATTTTGCTGTATTTTGCCCTTCCATCAGCTGTTAGTTTACTAGCAACCCATACCATATTCATGTTTGGCACCTGTTTCACTGCAGTACAACTACCATCTGGACCTGGACTAAACACTGGTGTGTCATTGAATGGTTGGCATTCACCAATTATTTCATTCTCTTGTCTACTTGTACACGGGGGATTTTGGGCCGTCACTGGATGGTTACATGTTACTGCATACACTAAAAAAAGAACTGCAACTGTCCCACCAAGAATCATTGTACTTATGCATGTGTGTGTGTGTGTGTGTGTGTGTGTGTGAATAGGATTTATCAAGGACACCGTGCCACGTTGCATTATTTACAATATAATCTTCCTTTTCTTTAAATAAGTGAATGTCACTCATCATAGATCTTTGTTGCAGAGCTGAAGCTATCTCATCTGAAAAGCTGAAGCTATAAACCCAGCTTTCGAAATGGCAAAATCATTTATATGACACCGGAAATGTATGTTTTTATCTAGCTCACAGTGTTAAACTCCATTTGTTCTAATCTATAACACTAGAAATTGTAACCATACATGTCTTTGTTTGGGAGAGTAACCATTCACTTTAATCAAACTCAAATTTTATTCCCCAAACCAAAATGACAGATACATGTTTAGTTAATTAAACTTAGAACAATTGTATTAACTGGGTATGTTGCTCTTTGAAACAGCTTTTCTCCCCCATGAACTTTGATTGCGATGATTGAGATGCCCCTTTGATCATGACCTGACAGGAAAAATGCTTTAGTAGGAAGAAAAGTGAAAGAAACATAATATTTCTTTGCTCATGAGCACAAGAAAAATGCTATTTTTGTATAAAAAGCATAAGAAACATAATAATTTTGCCCTTCCATCAGCTGTTAGTTTACTAGCAACCCATACCATATTCATGTTTGGCACCTGTTTCACTGCAGTACAACTACCATCTGGACCTGGACTAAACACTGGTGTGTCCTTGAATGGTTGGCATTCACCAATTATTTCATTCTTTTATCTACTTGTACACGGGGGATTTTGGGCCGTCACTGGATGGTTACATGTTACTGCATACACTAAAAAAAGAATTGCAACTTTCCCACCAAGAATCATTGTACTTATTTTGCTTGTGTTTCTAGACTTTGGCGAAGGAACTTGGGATGATTTTATGAATTTGCCATATTGGCTTCTATATATAGGAGAAGGAATGCACAAGAGTAGTTTCAAAACTTTATTGCTCTACATGATTAAATTGTCGGATTACATATAGGGCCAAGAGGATATCCTAATGTATGAGATAAGATACGTTTACATTTATACGTAACGGAATTGAGATGCTGAGGGCATTTTCTTTAATTGAAGAGTTGGGTAGTATGAGGCATTAAATTTTTGGCCCAGCCCAATGCAAGCAAGGCACGACCCAATGTGTGGTTTGTGCTTAATTGGGCCAAAACCGTGGCACAATGGTAAATCTATTGCTTCTAAGACCAAATCACACGGGCTGGCACAATACGACCCATCAACCGAATCGTACCATGCTTGCGACAAGATTTTGGGCCGACCACGGCTATAATTAGGCCGGGTCGGGTCGGGTCGGGTCGGGTCACGCCTTGAGACATGTATATCCAAGCGGTAATGCTCCTAAATCCAAACATGGACTTAATTAAAATGAAAGAAGGCTTCTAAATTAATGAAACCGAATCCTTATTGCTTGCTCGGTCGTGCTTGGGAGGTATATACTTGTATTTGTTCCTAAAGAATGCTATCATTTATTGAGAACGTTAATGGTTTGCAATCATCCCATCCTTCCATTTGTATATTTAAAGCTTAAACATTAAGTTTAGAAGATTCCTAGGATTTGTTCTAAGTGATTGAGGAAAATAATATACAAGACTACCATGAGAGTTGTAAGATGGTGGATACCCTTAATTTACAGTGTTGCATGTTTCAGGGGCATCCAATAAAGCAGAGGGACTAATATGTTACCAAATCCTAAAATATCTTTTGCCATCGCATAGTAAATTAAATTCAAAAAGTTCATTTGTCTTTGTTTGGGAGAGTAACCATTCACTTTAATCAAACTCAAATTTTATTCCCCAAACCAAAATGACAGATACATGTTTAGTTAATTAAACTTAGAACAATTGTATTAACTGGGTATGTTGCTCTTTGAAACAGCTTTTCTCCCCCATGAACTTTGATTGCGATGATTGAGATGCCCCTTTGATCATGACCTGACAGGAAAAATGCTTTAGTAGGAAGAAAAGTGAAAGAAACATAATATTTCTTTGCTCATGAGCACAAGAAAAATGCTATTTTTGTATAAAAAGCATAAGAAACATAATAATTTTGCCCTTCCATCAGCTGTTAGTTTACTAGCAACCCATACCATATTCATGTTTGGCACCTGTTTCACTGCAGTACAACTACCATCTGGACCTGGACTAAACACTGGTGTGTCCTTGAATGGTTGGCATTCACCAATTATTTCATTCTTTTATCTACTTGTACACGGGGGATTTTGGGCCGTCACTGGATGGTTACATGTTACTGCATACACTAAAAAAAGAATTGCAACTTTCCCACCAAGAATCATTGTACTTATTTTGCTTGTGTTTCTAGACTTTGGCGAAGGAACTTGGGATGATTTTATGAATTTGCCATATTGGCTTCTATATATAGGAGAAGGAATGCACAAGAGTAGTTTCAAAACTTTATTGCTCTACATGATTAAATTGTCGGATTACATATAGGGCCAAGAGGATATCCTAATGTATGAGATAAGATACGTTTACATTTATACGTAACGGAATTGAGATGCTGAGGGCATTTTCTTTAATTGAAGAGTTGGGTAGTATGAGGCATTAAATTTTTGGCCCAGCCCAATGCAAGCAAGGCACGACCCAATGTGTGGTTTGTGCTTAATTGGGCCAAAACCGTGGCACAATGGTAAATCTATTGCTTCTAAGACCAAATCACACGGGCTGGCACAATACGACCCATCAACCGAATCGTACCATGCTTGCGACAAGATTTTGGGCCGACCACGGCTATAATTAGGCCGGGTCGGGTCGGGTCGGGTCGGGTCACGCCTTGAGACATGTATATCCAAGCGGTAATGCTCCTAAATCCAAACATGGACTTAATTAAAATGAAAGAAGGCTTCTAAATTAATGAAACCGAATCCTTATTGCTTGCTCGGTCGTGCTTGGGAGGTATATACTTGTATTTGTTCCTAAAGAATGCTATCATTTATTGAGAACGTTAATGGTTTGCAATCATCCCATCCTTCCATTTGTATATTTAAAGCTTAAACATTAAGTTTAGAAGATTCCTAGGATTTGTTCTAAGTGATTGAGGAAAATAATATACAAGACTACCATGAGAGTTGTAAGATGGTGGATACCCTTAATTTACAGTGTTGCATGTTTCAGGGGCATCCAATAAAGCAGAGGGACTAATATGTTACCAAATCCTAAAATATCTTTTGCCATCGTAGAGTAAATTAAATTCAAAAAGTTCATTTTCTTCAGAAGGATATTTTACGTTATGATAATGTCCACTTGAAGTATGAAACACCACAATGAACAACTACGGACTTGAAGTTTAGTACATTAGTTCATCAACTCAAGTTCAATCTTGGACTATATGTCGACTTATATCCACGTACTTGAAATTTGATTTTGAGAACCCTCTTGAAACAATTGAGCATAAGGAATTTTTTGATGATATATAATAAAAAACTTCAGCAATACATGAGTTTTGTGAATATTCCATCGATATATATTTATCTATATTATGTGCCTATACCTCAAGTTTAGAAGTAATCATAGTATAGAAGGAGAGAAGAGGGGATAAAAGGACCTTACTGACCAATGAGATGTTAGTATTATTTTGTAGGAGTGTAATTTTTACTGTCATGTTTATTCAAAACCCTAACCCTAGGAACATTGGTGTTTCTGACTCATGTTGGAGCTAAGTCCCAACAAAATATCATCATCAAAGTACTCCCTCCATACCCAGAAAAAAGGACGTTTTGGGCTCAAAAACGCTTTCAAAATAGAGGGCGTTCTGATCTGCGGGCTCGTTTTCTTCCAAAACTGCCCCTCATGCCCCGTGCTCCCGAGGCCAAAAAAAGTAAAACCATGCGAGGCCAGGCCTCGAACCTGCGACCTGATACCTGGGAGATGGGCACGCTGGCCAGTCGGGAGGAGAGAGACAACTGTTAGGAAGCGGCTCCGAGATATATTTAATATGGGCATAGATGGAAGATTAGACTCAATTTAATTGCTCTTTGGTATTGTAAACCATGTCCTAAACACCCTCTATTTCGAGTATGGAGGGAGTAGTACATAACTTATTGTATTAGCACACAAGGCATGGAACAATTTATATTTTATATTAGCGTACATACTTTCCATATCATCATTTTTTTTCGAAGCACGGACATACATCCAAGAAAAAGAATGCATCAAGTGCGTTTTGTTTAGAGTTTCCAAAGCATTGAATTCTAATGCACGTTCACAAATCAAAGCCAAAAATCCATACAAAATCATGATTTAGTCGTATTGTAAAGATTCATGAAATCTACAACTTTCAAATTGTTTATGCAGGAATATGGTCAATGTCTAACAGCCCTCACAATCAGGCAAGGCACCACAAACCCGTTTTTTTTTTGAGAATCAAGGCACCACAAACCTGGATATAAGCCTATCCAATTTGTTTGTGTTTTTCAGAACACCAAAATCCTCTCATTCAAGAAGGAATAGCGGCGGCCTTCGTCATCAATGACATCAACATCCACAACCTCCGATTTAAGTCTCACCATATGGGCTCAGACTTTCGCATCTTCCAACTACTCAAACATGATGAATTCATCATCTTCAGCTTTGACTAACATCGACAAATACATCATTGACTCGAGTCATTGGCCCTTTCATTTTCAACTTCTGCTCAAGTGGGAGTCATTGACCTTTGCGGCATTGACTGCATCGCTGACTTTGACCCAAGCTAGAGTCATTGATCCCTTCGCCTTCAACTTTGATGTTGCCAGATGTGAGACCTAGAAGTATGTTTCCACCTTTGACCCCACTAGCGAGGCTAGGTTGACCATCAACTTATTAGGTCTTCATCACTAGCTTTATCTCGATGAAAACTTAACGTGCATAGTAGTAGGAGAGAAGAGGGGATACGGACCTTACTGACCAATGAGAGATCTTAGTATTTTTTTTTGTAGGTGTGTCATGTTTATTCCAAACCAGCACTAATAATAATGAGGTAGACCGGTTGACTATTTGTGTTATAGTTCTTCACATGAATAGTGGACTAGAACAGATGACCCTTGCCATATCCTTTATATTTTAACTCTAAAATTGAAGTGATTTGCTGTATAAACATTGAAGAGAGTTGAATGGACATCAAAATCGCGTTGTGGAGGACTATGTCAGTATTCCAACACCAGTGCTATACAGGCGGCCCCAGCTTGATCCTTCTTTTGGTGTTCCCTGCCACTTGTATGTCTTGCTACTAGTGCTTCAACAGGATCGACTATAGAGGCCTCATCTTGCAGGGATCTTCGTTAGCCATGCTGGCTCAACGCAGTGTCGAGCACCATGGTCGACTCCTTCGAAACCTTGGTAATTTCATCGTCAAATGATTGATAATATTTGGCACACCACAAATGCCAAGGGAAATGAACATTACCATACACTCTTTGACCTTGCCCATGCATTTGTCTCATGCTGTAATTGATCTTTTCAATGTCCCACTAGATATTGCTAAATTGTGCCTCTGTATTCAATCTGAACGTGCATATGGCTGTATCCGGTGCATTTTGAATCCATTTGGCCACCGCGATGCTTGACTTCGTAGACCAAGGTTCCATTTGGGGAAACAGCAGCACTTCCTGCTGGATTTGTACAGCTCTATTTTGGTGGCCCGTGGTTCCATATGGCTGCCGGGATGCTTAGCATGTGCACGGGCGTCGTTGCCTACCACTATGCTTGCCGCTACTCATCAGGCCTGGAATAAGTGCAGCAAGCTTGGCGAGCAGATGCAGCGGCCTATGCGGCAAGCGCGGGGATGGCTGCAACCTCTGCGGCAAGCCGGCTTGTGGGGCGAGGTATAATGGCAAGCTACGGCGAGCTGGAGAAAGGCGGGGACTGGGGAGAAGAAGCCTGACGAAGTGATGACAGAATGGATGGAATTGAGACAGAGTGGTAAATTTCTTAACGGGGTGATCTTTCGTTGGTATTAAACTGTATCGATGTAGTTTGATGGTAGATACTCTGAGATATGTGAGCCAAGATATGCTACTATTTATTAGAGGAGTAATACCTCCCCCCGCCCTAAAAAAAAAAATTGCACCCACTGGAACCAAGGCACCCCGCTGTTGCGCGCCACGTACAAATGACAGGTTTCCCGCCTGACCATCGCACCCCTCTTCCACCGAGTATTTTGTTGGAAACTTTTTCTCTCAGTGATTGAGCCACAAATCTGGGACGGACTCAAATGAATGAAATAAATTGACGCAAAAAAAAAGCAAATTTCTTTCTAGTTTGTGCTAAATCCATATTTTACCAAGACAAAGCAACAACATTCATCCTCAAAGGCTAGAAATTAGCATACTAATAAGAGAAAAAGAAAGAAAAAATTACCCACTACTGTCATTATGAAAAATATGGCATGAGGTAAAAGACAGTTGACCTCCACGTATTCTTAAAAATTACCCACCGCTACCTCCACATAATATTAAAAATTGCCTACCAATGTTGAATGAAAAATTTAGTCTATAGTGTCATCCACATGATTTAAAAATTACTCCCTGTTTCCATTACGAAAAAGTAGCATGTAATACATATAAATAAGTTTACAAATTATGTTCAACTATTATTACAAAATCAATCAACTGGAAATAATAGTCATAGAAAAATAGCAATGATAAAATATTAATAAATAAATGAGTTAATATATCAATCCTAGCCACAAATCCACCGGTCACAATAGTAATTGATATATGCAACAATCACTATGAAAAAAAACCTCTTGTAGAGGCATTTTACTATAAACATTTATTAATTTGTCTCTATAAATTGCCATTTTGTAGTGTAGAGGCAACTTATTGTGGCACTTTAGAAGTGCCTCAAACATAAGGACATAGTCCAAAGGAGACTATTTAGAATTGATAGTAGAGGCACTTTAGAGGCATTTTCTAAAATGTTGATAACGACTAGAAAAGAAACTTTTTATTTATGACATTTCAAGAAACGTCTCTAAAAGTTGTACAGACATTGTTGGATGCATTATTTGTTCCGTAGAGACGTTATTTTAGAGGTTTGAGACACCTTACAACTATTTATAATAATACTACTCTAATTATATGAAAAGTTGATGTGAGGTTGAGTTGGTTAGCAGAGTAGATAGAGCAAGTGACAAAAGGTCTTCAGTCCAAGACTTTTTTTTCTTATATTTTACATTGCAACAAACATGTGTCTCTAGGTACAAAGTTTCCTTGCTATTTACTGCAGAGACAGAAAGTCAACTTTGAACATGCTACGAGGGTTTTTCCCTTATTTTTTGACGATACAGTAAGTCTTCTATCTAAATAATTATGTGATGTACGTATCAATTTCCTGCTAGCAGCACTTGGGATGTTATAAATAGCACCTTGCACCGAGTGAATCTCCATACGAGCACCAGTTGAAAACGTTTCCGATCTCGATCAGTGGATCGCAATCGCATCGTCTCTCCTCCCTATTGCTTTTTATACTGCATCACCCTGTCAAAATAGGTTAGTGTGTGCATCCAACAACACCATGGCTTTGAGTGCCACTGCTATATATTAAGGGAGCCACTGTTGCTACCATTTTCTTGGTGTTGGTTCTATCCTCGATGGGGATGCTAGCAGCAGCAGGAACTTCTTGCCGCCAACGGCAGTGCATCTCCGAGTGTCCTTCCAAGTGCCATGCGTATACTGACAGCGCACCTGCGGGGGTATGAAACATGGCGGCTCTCATGGGTGCCTCCTCAACTGCCATGTCGGTTGCAAAAGCCAGTGCGAGTCTGGGGTGCAAAAATGGCAGACCTGAGTGTCCTGCTGGAGGGATAGAGGGATGCGAGCCTGACTGCCGGAGTACATGTGACAAAGACTGTTACAACCAGGAGCAGCCTGATTACAAACTTTGCCTCTGTGTGTGTGTGTGTGTGTGTGTGTGTGTGTTTGTGTATGAAAAGGATTTATCAAGACCACCGTGCCGTGTTGCATTATTTTTCAATGAAATCTTCCTTTGCTTTAAATAAGTGAGTATCACTCATCATAGATCTTTGTTGCAGATCGCTATCTCATCCGAAAAGCTAAAGCCATCTGCTGAACCTAGCTTTCGAAATGGTAAAATAATTTGTATGACACCGGAAATGTATGTTTTTATCTAGCTCACAGTGTTAAACTCCATTTGTTCTAATCTATAACACTAGAAATTGTAACCATACATGTCTTTGTTTGGGAGAGTAACCATTCACTTTAATCAAACTCAAATTTTATTCCCCAAACCAAAATGACAGATACATGTTTAGTTAATTAAACTTAGAACAATTGTATTAACTGGGTATGTTGCTCTTTGAAACAGCTTTTCTCCCCCATGAACTTTGATTGCGATGATTGAGATGCCCCTTTGATCATGACCTGGCATGAAAAATGCTTTAGTAGGACAAAAAGTGAAAGAAACATTATATTTCTTTGCTCATGAGCACAAAGAAAAATGCTATTTTTGTACAAAAAAGCATAAGAAACATAATGTTACTTACCACAGAAAGATGATGATGGAGGAGAGGAGGTTCCATACATGCGTCGTTAAGATGAAGAATCATTATTTTGCTGTATTTTGCCCTTCCATCAGCTGTTAGTTTACTAGCAACCCATACCATATTCATGTTTGGCACCTGTTTCACTGCAGTACAACTACCATCTGGACCTGGACTAAACACTGGTGTGTCATTGAATGGTTGGCATTCACCAATTATTTCATTCTCTTGTCTACTTGTACACGGGGGATTTTGGGCCGTCACTGGATGGTTACATGTTACTGCATGCACTAAAAAAAGAACTGCAACTTTCCCACCAAGAATCATTGTACTTGCGTGTGTGCGTGTGTGCGTGCGTGTGTGTGTGTGTGTGTGTGTGTGTGAATAGGATTTATCAAGGACACCGTGCCACGTTGCATTATTTACAATATAATCTTCCTTTTCTTTAAATAAGTGAATGTCACTCATCATAGATCTTTGTTGCAGAGCTGAAGCTATCTCATCTGAAAAGCTGAAGCTATAAACCCAGCTTTCGAAATGGCAAAATCATTTATATGACACCGGAAATGTATGTTTTTATCTAGCTCACAGTGTTAAACTCTTTTTGTTCTAATCTAAAACACTAGACATTGTAACCATACAAGTCTTTGTTTGCGAGAGTAACCATTCACTTTAATCGAACTCAAATTTTATTACCAAAACCATAATGACAGATACACGTTTAGTTAATTAAACTTAGAACAATTCTATTAACTAGGGTATGTTGCTCTTTGAAGCAGCTTTTATCCCTCATGAACTTTGATTGCGATGATTGAGATGCCCCTTTGATCATGACCTGGCAGGAATTTAGTAGGACAAAAAGTGAAATAAACATAATATTTCTTTGCTGGTGAGCACAAGGAAAATGCTGTTTTTGTACAAAAAGCATAAGAAACATAATATTACTTACCAAAGAACGATGATGATGGAGGAGAGGAGGTTCCATGCATGCGTCCTTAAGATGAAGAATCTTTATTTCGCTGTATTTTGCCCTTTCATCAGCTGTTAGCTTACTAACAATGCATACCCATCTGGGCCTGGACTAAACACTGGTGTGTCCTTGAATGGTTGGCATTCACCAATTATTCCATTTTTTGTCTACTTGTACATGGAAGATTTTGTGCCGTCACTGGATGGTTACATGTTACTGCATGCACTAAAAAAAGAACTGCAACTTTCCCACCAAGAATCATTGTACTTGCGTGTGTGCGTGTGTGCGTGCGTGTGTGTGTGTGTGTGTGTGTGTGTGAATAGGATTTATCAAGGCCACCGTGCCGTGTTGCATTATTTACAATATAATCTTCCTTTGCTATAAATAAGTGAATGTCACTCATCATATATCTTTGTTGCAGAGCTGAAGCTATCTCATCCGAAAAGCTGAAGCCATCTGCTGAACCCAGCTTTCAAAATGGCAAAATCATTTATATGACACCGGAAATGTATGTTTTGACAAAGACTGTTACAACCAGGAGCAGCCTGATAACAAACTTTGCCTCGGTGTATGTGTCTGTGTGTGTGTGTCTGAAAAGGATTTATCAAGACCACCGTGCCGTGTTGCATTATTTTTTTGTTCTAATCTAAAACACTAGACATTGTAACCATACAAGTCTTTGTTTGCGAGAGTAACCATTCACTTTAATCGAACTCAAATTTTATTACCAAAACCATAATGACAGATACACGTTTAGTTAATTAAACTTAGAACAATTCTATTAACTAGGGTATGTTGCTCTTTGAAGCAGCTTTTCTCCCCCATGAACCTTGATTGCGAAGGAAAAATGCTTTAGTAGGACAAAAAGTGAAAGAAACATAATATTTCTTTGCTCATGAGCACAAGGAAAATGCTATTTTTGTACAAAAAGCATAAGAAACATAATATTACTTACCAAAGAACGATGATGATGGAGGAGAGGAGGTTCCATGCATGCGTCCTTAAGATGAAGAATCTTTATTTCGCTGTATTTTGCCCTTTCATCAGCTGTTAGCTTACTAACAATGCATACCGTTGGCATTCACCAATTATTCCATTCTTTTGTCTACTTGTACATGAGGGATTTTGGGCCGTCACTGGATGGTTACATGTTACTGCATACACTAAAAAAAGAACCGCAATTTTTCCACCAAGAATCATTGTACTTATTTTGCTTGTGGTTCTAGACTTTGGCGAAGGAATTTGGGATGATTCTATGAATTTGCCATATTGGCTTCTATATATAGGAGAAGGAATGCACATGAGTAGTTTAAAAAATTTATTGCTCTACATGATTAAATCGTTGGATTACATATAGGGCCAAGAGGATATCCTCATGTGTGAGATAAGATACGTTTACATTTATACGTAATGGAATTAAGATTCTGAGGGCATTTTCTTTAATTGAAGAGTTGGGTAGTACGAGGCATGAAATTTTTGGCCCAGCCTAATGCAAGCAAGGCACGACCCGATGTGTGGTTTGTGCTTTAATTGGGCCAAAACCGTTGCACAGTGGTAAATCTAATGCTTCTAACATCAAAGCAAACGGGCTGGCACAACACGACCCATCAACCAAATCGTACCATGCTTGCGACAAGATTTTGGGCTGACCACAACTTTAATTGGGCCGGGCCGGGTCGGGTCGGGTCACGCCGTGAGACATGTATATCCAAGGGGTAATGCCCCTAAATCCAAGCATGGACTTAATTAAAATAAAAGAAGGCTTCTAAATTAATGAAACCGAATCCTTATTGCTTGCTCGGTCATGCTCGGGAGGTATATACTTATATTTGTTCCTAAAGAATGCTATCATTTATTGAGAGCATTAATGTTGTTTGCAATCATCCCATCCTTCCATTTGTATATTTAAAGCTTACACATTAAGTTTAGAAGATTCCTAGGATTTGTTCTAAGTGATTGAGGAAAATAATAAACAAGACTCCCATGAGAGTTGTAAGATGGTGGATACCCTTAATTTATAGTGTTGCATGTTTCAGGGGCATCCAATAAAGCAGAGGGACTAATATGTTACCAAATCCTAAAATATCTTTTGCCATCGCATAGTAAAAATAAATTCAAAAAGTTCATTTTCTTCAGAAGGATATTTTACGTTATGATGTCCACTCGAAGTACGAAACACCACAATGAACAACTATGGACTTGAAGTTCAGTACATTAGTTCATCAACTCAAGTTCAAACTATATGGCGACTTATATCCACGTACTTGAAATTTGATTTTGAGAACACTTTTGAAAAAATTGAGCATAAGGAATTTTTTGCGATATATGAGTTTTGCGTATAATAAAAAACTTTAGCAATATATGAGTTTTGCGAATATTCCATTGATATCTATATTATGTGCCAATACCTCAAGTTTAGAAGTAATCGTTGTAGTAGGAGAGAAGAGGGGATAAAAGGTCCTTACTGGCCAATGAGATGTTAGTATTATTTTGTAGGAGTGTAATTTTATTGTCATGTTTATTCAAAACACTAACCCCAAGAACATTGGTGTTTCGACTCGTGTTGGAGCTAAGTCCCAACAAAGTATCAGTTTTGGGGGTTATCTGGACTAGGACCAAACTCGGAGGGAGTAAAATGGACTTTATCCCTCTAAAATTAAAGTGATTTGTTGTATAAACGTCGAAGAGAGTTGAATGGACATCAAAATCGCGTTGAGGAGCACTATGTCAGTATTCCAACACCAGTTTTATACAGGCAGCCCCAGGCTGAACCTTGCAGGGATCTTCGTTAGCCATGCTGGCTCAACACGGTGTCCAGCACCATGGTCGACTCCTTCGAAACCTTGGTAATTTCATCGTCAAATGATTGATAATATTTGGCACACCAGAAACGCCAAGGGAAATGAACATTACCATACACTCTTTGACCTTGCCCATGCATGTGTCTCATGCTGTAATTGATCTTTTCAAAGTCCCACTAGATATTGCTAAATTGTGCCTCTGTATTCAATCTGAACGTGCATATGTGTTAGCTTCAATTAGATCCGTGCTGCTACCATTTATTGTATAGCTTGCCACCACTGATATCTGCACCATAATCTCAGTAGTCAGCCTGTGCCCTTGCAAGCACCCATATTCATGAAAATTATGAATGAAACTTCAACATCAGAGGGGGAGCATAGGTGCGCGCATAATGATGTATGACGTACATCACAAAGAACTTAACAACGACATTAATTGATGAGGCTTGTGGTGATGAAAAAGTTCATTTCGATGTGGCTCTGTCCTTGCAGATCCTGACTCCTTGGAGCATTGGTTACTAGTAATCGTTGAACATCATCTGTGCCCAAGCAGTCTTGTGTGACTTACAAAAATGTCCAAGCAGCTGAGGAATCATTTTTTGTTGGTTGCCACGTGAGCTCCAAAAGATCCTTTGTGATGCTGTGGTAATTTATATATATAGGAGGTCGGTTTTAATTAGGTCAAAGGTGAGAGATACCATGTTGTTGACGACGGAAAGGATATGGAACATGCTGATTATGCTAGGTGGTGGATATTACGTGACACATTGGTTGGGAATTAAGCACTTGAAAGTTTTTCTCATAGCATTGTATAGCTTTCAATGCTATATGATTGAATAAAAAAATGACTTGAATTATTGCAGGATTTATAAGTTCACTATCAGAGAAAAATTGACTTTACCAACCCTCATATGATGCGACTGTGCGAATTTACGGATCTCAATTTTTTAGGATTGCTGAAGCTAGATTTATGAAGTAGTTAGTCAGAAACTCTTTCTCACAAGCATAACACTTAAATGTTTCCTTGATCGGCCGTTTGTGACTTTGGATCACAATACAAAACACGGTACTCCTAGTTGTGCATGCAATGTGTGTATTGTTTTATATTGTATAGTGACGGATAGTGGACTGTCCAATAATAGGTGGGTACAGGATGCAGACCGACATATGGATTTCTGAGGACTTTAATCTTCAACAATTTAATAGTTTTGCAAACTTTTTTGAACACTAAAATTCACCAGAAAATCCTACTTTGGTCTTCATAGTTTTTAGAACATTTAACAGGCCCTGGGAAAGCCTACCTCGAAGAAAAGAGTATTTGTTCGACTAGGCCACATCCATAAGCGGTAAGAGTATTTGTTGGAATTTTTTTTTACAAAAAAATGTTATATCTGTGCTCCAATAGTCTTCCAAAAGTCCTCTCCAAAGAAGAGTGAACCCCCCCCCCCCCCAACCCACCCC
>LAPY01002762.1:55222-72615 GCA_000970635.1 Eragrostis tef
TGTGAGAGTCACTTGTGCATCCAAAGACCTCTACGACTAGTGTGCTCTAAGAGAAACGATTTGGACCCTCTTAATAGTCCGGTTTTTCCTATGGACTCAAGCTATCATCTAAGCAAGCAACACATGCTTGTCTCTAGATCATCCTTAGCCTTGATCCATCTTGCTCCACCGCGACTCCATCAAGCTCAAGGTCCCGAAAACCGAGGTAGCCAATCATCGAGATAAGAGATAGATAATTTGTTGGCGTAAACTTCCATCATATGTGACCATAGGCAACAACCTACATGAAAATGTTAGTCACACATAATATGATCATCCAATCACCAAAACATTCATACCATGGGGTTTCCATGCTCCAATGGTCATGAAGCTCACACCATCACAACGATTACATATTGCTGATGGAATTAACTAGCATATTCTTCTAATTGGGACTCTTTGTTACCATGACACTCCATCGAAACATCCGGCCCATTTACCCCATGATCCAGCGAGGGGAGAGTTGAAGGATCAGTGTGTCAACCAATTCAAAAACTGTACGTGAACCTTCATATTGTGAGTACTATAAAAGTGGTCATTGATCAATTTTTACTAAGGGGTACATCCAATTGCACCTAATGAGGAGGAAGAATAGCCTCATTGCCAATTATGGGATCAATACTTTCATCATGTTTCCTCTTTCTACTAGCTGTAATATGTACAATACATTTCATTTTACTATTATGTAGCACTCTCCGAGCCTTGCAGCGGGAGCTAAGGTACTTACGATGAAGCAGTCACGGGATTTCCATGTTTGATGTATTATAAACAATGGTCCAGAATGTTTGCCTTCTGGATGTGGTGAAATTATTGCACGCACTAGCAGGAAAAGATACACTATTTTTGCAGGCAACATTGTTATGCTGCTCTAGCAGTTTTTAAAGGATTGTACCACTGTTCCAGTTTAATGAAAGGCAGCCTTGACCCTAAAAAAAAGCAGTTTAATATCGTTCTATCCTATCCAATACTCCAACAAATATAAGTGTTATTATACATAGAAACGAAATAACAGACTAACGTGTGAGATCTTAATACCGAGATGTACAGAATCCGTTGCTGGATTGTCCTACATATTTGCATGATATGTTGACATTCATGGACACTACATTTGTTATATAGTTCTCAATAGATCAATATCGTAGCAATAAGCTTTGTACTAATGGCTGGATCAGGTAGCACAGAATCAATTGTTGGATACTCCTACATATGGAGCAAGACATTAATGGAGAATGCAGTTGTATTCGGTCCTCAATGTTTATTTGTATTAAAGACAGTCACTTCAGCTAATGGAATCAACACATTTTATTGCTCTACATACTAAAACCCCCGGACGAAATATAGGGCAAAATGGATATCCTGATATATGATATAAGATACACATTAACATTTATATGTAATGGAATTGAGATTCCAAGGGCATTTTTTTCATTAAATGAAGAGATGGGTAGCACAGGGCATAAACATTCCGACCAGGCCCAAGCAAACCGCGGCCCGATGTGCAGCCCATGCTTGGGCCAAAAGCGTGGCATGGTGGCATATCTATTGCATGCAATGCCATAGATTCCAAGTTTCATTATCAAGCCGTTGTCTAGGCACATGGGCTCGCACAGCCCGACCCATCAAGGGAAACAAGTACTACAAGAAATATGGCCTTTTACGACGATTCTGCAGCGACGATGGTTTTTGCCCAAGCACGGCTGTGCCTAGGCCGGGTCGGGTCCGGTCAGGCTGTCAGCCACCTATAGCCATGGTGTAGTGCTCCTAAATCCAAACATGGACCTGAAACAAAAGAAGGCTTGTAAATTTATGAAACAGAATCCTTATTGCTTGCTCCTAAATCCCTATTTATATATGTTCCTAAAGAATGCTATCTCCTAAATCTTATATACATAAGGGTTAATGTCATTTGCAATCCTCCCATCCGGATCCAACTTTATAGAAATCAATGTTTTTTAGTGGGTTGCGTCTATATAGATATGTGATCTACAATGCAATAAAGACTACAATTCATTTGTCTCAATTGTCTCTCTACAATTTACTTTCACAATTTTAACTGATAATAGATGGTTTGGTATCACAATGGGGCATGCCACAGAGGAAAATAATTAAGTAGCCCTTAGGTCTCGACCAAACAGCAGTTTTCCTTAATAATGAAGATATAGGCCATAAAAATTCAGGATCCTTCAAATACACATCAGAATTTAGGTTCTAATGCTACATTTCGGCCACCGATTTATGACTAAGCCTTCTCTTGTCGTAAGCCTATCATTTTCTATGTTTTGCGTTGATGTGGAAACCTCTTCACATAGGTCACATACTCACATGACAACCATCATCTGCAGCTTTCACTTGTCATCGCCATGCATATTCTTAGTGTGATGCAAGGGAGCGGTATTGGGGGGATCGATCCATCCTATCTTATTTCATAAATTCGTATGAACGCTCTTGTTTTGAGTGTCAATGACTAGATCCATAATAAGAGATCGATACAATTATTTGGAAGGGGTACGGATGGACATAGGGCTAGATGTCAGCTCAGCTCGGTTTGGCTTGGTCAAGCTTGTCAGTAATTTTTTTCATCCGGCCCTTTGTTGAGAGCTGGCTGTGGAAAACTACAGGTCCGAAAGATCGGGAATAAATAATAAAATATATTTGTTTGTATCGTCAATGGTTTTGCAATACTCGAGAAGCACAGATTGAGAAGCACCTGGCTCAACTGGATCAGGGATGCTGAAAGGCGGCGGGAAGAGTAGATGTAATCCTTCTAATTGATCCTGTTAAATTTGGTTTCAGGCCTCACGGTGGGGAACAATGTACCCTTATGATCAAATATTAATACCGAATATGCTCATGACACATCCCACCCGTGGGAACCTCCTTGGTTACACATTAAAGAATGGTACTAGCCCGGTCATACATTAGTAAAGTGCATGCCTTCTTATGATCCAAAAAAAAAGTGCACGTCTTATTAATGCGCACCTGAGCAAAGAATCCAACTTTGCGTGTCTTTTGAGGCATACACATTCCTTTTTTGGTCGCTTACCCATTCCTTTTATGGTCCCTTTGATTCCTTTTTTTTTTGGGGGGTCCCTTACGTCCCTCAAGCTCTTAGCCGCATTCGTGCTTTGCTTGTCAGAGTAGTGATTCTGCCCTATATAAGCCTCAAAGGACAAGGTACCAAATTAATACTTGTTTGCCCGCATTCATTTCAGGAATTTAGGTTTCTCTCTTGATTGCATAAAATCGATCGCTCGGGTCATCCTCGTGTCACCCCGAAGGAAAGAGATTATTTTGCAAGGAGGTATTATTGAGATCCTCGCTTTTCTGTACAATCATGGTTACTAGTATTAATAATTAATTAAGAATTGCATGAAGTAGTTGTTAATTTTACATTTGCATAAGCCACAATATATGCATGACGCCTTCTTTTCTGGATACTTATTTTTGCATCATCTCCACATTTAAGTCTTTCAATCTGATATTTCCACCCTGCTGACATTGTGTACCCTCTTGTGGGTTATTAAATTCATGAGGTTTTCTAGTGCTAATCAAAACTTTGAAAGCCTACATTGAGACACGGAGGGCCAATAGTTGTTTAATATTACATTGAGACAGAGCTTGCGCAGGGAGGGTCGTCAATAGTTGTTTAATAGAGGAGTTTTACGGTGCCTCATACTACTAGTATATACTAGTGGTATTTAGAATCCGACAGTTCAGATTGATTGTCCCTCACCTCTAGTACCACTAGTATTTTTTTAGTAGTATCAAGAATACCAGGGCGTTTTAGGAAAGAAATTAAATCTTAGACAACCGCGACAAGTTTATTCTCTATCTCTTCCTATTTACCTAGGGTTCTAAGGCAGGCGCCAGGCACCGAAATTGGTACGGCGATGGCGGCCGACGGCCCTCCTTCGGCCGCGCGTGTAGTGGCTGCGGCGGCGGGATCCCGATGTTGCTATGGGCGCTACGCACAGTGGTGGCCCATGCGTTCAATCTCCCTCGCAAGGGGCAGATCGAGCGTCGTGCATAGGTTGATCTTGAACTCTAGCGTCTAAGTTCAAGAGATTTGTCCGGAAATCATGATGGCCTTAATCAATTTCTTATCAACTTAATTAGTTTCGACATTATCGTGAGTAGCTGGGCATAGGTAAAAGCCAATACTGGAGTACAATACAAAGATTTGAACGAGTGGCACCGTACCTTGCAGCCCTCAAAATGTACGCGTACATCAATTTTAGTTGGTCCTGGTATTTTCGGACCATTAGAGGACAAATCAAGATTGTGCTTGACATCTTTGATGGTCATCATTCGCTCCAAAGGGCGTTCGTTGTGGAATGGCGGTATAAGGAGTCTATAAAAGTATAATGACCGTGTTACTCTTTAAGATACCACTAGTATTATATCGGTGGTATGAGGCACCGTAAAACTCCTCGTTTAATATTACATTTAGACAGTGCTTGCCCTCGTTTGTTAGTTGATCTGAGGAACACACAGTTCAAATGTTCCAAACCCACCAAATAAATTTAGAACAGCTTTATGCATACGAAACTCCAGTCTTATCACAGCATAAGAGAGATATTTTTCTAAAATTGATTGAAGTCGCGCGGCAGTTGTAGGCACAATAATTCATATAAATTTAGAACCTGTTTGATGGGAGTGGACCATCTCCGGCCCCAACACGTTATTGTTCACGTCACTGTTCACATATTGTAGCATAGAGCTGTTTTCGCTCTCCTATGCTACGAGAATGGTCCGAGAGCCGTAGAAGCCATTATTTTTGCTCCGCCTGCTCCCAGAAGCCATTTTGTAAAATGCATAAACAATTAAGGAGCCAGAGCACTTCAGAGCCTGACAAAACGCACATCATTTACTTCAAAGGTCTCCTTTTCATGTGCAACAGATGGCAGCCAATTCGGTTACCACCAGTTCATCAGGAGCAGCACCGATGGACAATATTCTACTACAAGCAGCCACAAGTGGTGATGCAACGGTACTCAAGAACCTAGCTCTGCATGACCCGGGCGTGCTGCTTGGAACAACACCACAAGGAAACACCTGCCTCCACATCTCCTCCATCTATGGCCACCTTGACTTCTGCACGGATGTGGTGGCGCTGAACCGGTCTCTCCTCTCCTCTGTCAACGCTGACGGGGAGACGCCGCTGCTCACCGCCCTGACAAATGGCCATGCCAATTTGGCTTCATATTTACTCAGGTGCTGCCGTGAAATGAAGCTGAACGAAGAAATCTTGAAGCAGGACATGCAGGGATGCAATGCGCTGCACCACGCCATTTGCAGCGGACACAAGGAGCTCGCGCTGGAGTTGATAGCAGCAGAGCCAGCCCTGTCACAAGCTTTGAACAACCAAAATAAATCACCCATGTTTATCGCGGTGATGAGAAATTATGCAGATATTTTCGAGAAACTGTTGGACATTCCTGATTCTGCCCATGCAGGAGTTTATGGCTTTAATGCTCTGCATGCTGCCGTGAGAAATGACAACTCAGGTTAAAACTGCAGAGCATCCGGCAAACTCAAATCTGATATTACCTAGACAGTTACATATTTTTTGCTGTTACATTTAACTAATAATAGTACACAACAGTGTCATTCCTTTTTTTTCTTGTTGTGGAACATCATTCCACGGTATTTGAGTACCTTTGGTCCCCTGATTTTCAGCCATCGCTATAAGGATTATGGAGGCACGTCCGGGGCTGGCCAGGGAAGAAGACAATAGTCACAACACTCCGGTGATGCAGGCTATGCTTTTTAACAAGATTGAAGTGCTAAAAGTATTACTGGAACATGATCGGTCCTTGGGGTATCAAGTCTCCGCACTTGGCAATCCACTTTTAATTTTGGCAGCTTCTCGGGGCCATGTTGGTGTTGCTCGGGAGCTTCTGAAACATTGCCCAGATGCTCCCTATTGCATTGCAAGTGGCTGGACAATGCTTCATCAAGCTGTATGGGCTGGTCATGATGACTTCCTAGAATTTGTCCTTGATGAGTCGCAATATCGGCTGCGTAAACTTATTAACATGCATTGCGGCCTCGGAAAAACTGCCCTCCACTACGCAGTTGAGAAGTGCAATCCGAGAATGGTCTATGCTTTACTGCGTCACAAGGACATAGACGTCGCAGCACTTGACAATCTGGGAAATGATGCAGTCTCTACTGCCAGCAACAACACCATGACTTCAATTGGGGTGCGTATGTTTGCTTCCTACGTCTGTCCAATAAAAAGCTCTAACACAAACAACCATTAACTAAGAAACCTAGAGAAAAGGATCAACGGAATGATTTTTGAACCACGTATTTGTATGCTTCAAAAAAAACACGTAATTTTTACAATAAGCTATTTAATTTGCTGGGACAATTCAGAATATGAAATAATCTTGATGCAAAAAAGAACGGCTATACAGATTTAGAATATATTAGTACCTTGTTGCCTCATTTTTATGAACAAAGTATTGCAAGTCACAATTCTATTAGACTCTTTCTCAATAAAAAGAAAAAGAAATCAGTTAGACTTCTTTCCGTGAATACTTATATGTAGTATTTACTGCGGGATCCACATGGATCTTTTTTCGAATTTTTGCAGAACGAAGTGTATATGCTTCTGCTGAAAGCGGCAGCTACCGCTAGTTCATCAGGAGCAGCACCCATGGACTTAAGTCTCCTGGAAGCAGCCACGTGTGGTGACGCCACACTAATGAAGCACCTGGCTCTGCATGACCCGGGCGTGCTGCTTGGCACAACACCACAAGGGAACAACTGCCTCCACATCTCCTCCATGTATGGCCACCTAGACTTCTGCATGGATGTGGTGGTGCTGAACCGGTCTCTCCTCTCCTCTGTCAACAGAGACGGGGAGACGCCGCTGCTCGCTGCTACGACAAGAGGCCATGCCACTTTGGCGTCATTTTTACTCGGGCACTGCCATGATCTGAAGCTGAGCAAGGTAATCTTGAAGCAGGACAAGCGGGGGTATAATGCACTGCACCACGCCATACGCAGCGGCCACAGAGAGCTCGCGCTGGAGCTGATAGCAGCAGAGCCTGCCCTGTCGCAGGATTTGAACAAGAACAATGAATCACCCATGTTCATGGCCGTGAAGAGAAATTATGCAGATATTTTCGAGAAACTGTTGGAGATTCCTGATTCTTCCAGTGCAGGGACAAACGGCAACAATGCTCTGCATGCTGCCGCAAGAAATGGAAATTCAGGTGAAACCTGCTGCAGAGTATCCGACAGAAATTACCTAGACAGGAACATATTATTTACTATCAGATTAAAAACTAATAATAATAGACAAGAGTAATCGTTTCCTGGTATTTAACCATCTTTGGTCCCCTGATCTGCAGCCATCGCTAAACGGATTATGGAGGCACGTCCTGGGATGGCCAGGGAAGGAGATAACAATCCGGCGCAGCATGCTGTGAATTGGAACAAGGTTGACGTGCTCAGAGTATTGTTGGAACATGATCGGTCTGTAGGGTATGCACCGACCGATCCACTACTAGTTACTGCAGCGATGCGAGGCTATGTTGATGCTGCTCGGGAGGTTCTGAAACATTGTCCAGATGCTCCCTATTGCGATGCAACAGGCCGTACATGCCTTCATCATGCTGTAATGTGGGATCAGGAGCACTTCGTAGAATTTGTCCTTGATGAATCACAACATCAGCTGCGTCAACTTATTAACATGCAATCCAGCGATGGAAAAACTGCCCTGCATTACGCGGTCGAGAAGTGCAATCCCAGGATGGTCCGTGCTTTGCTGTATCACAAGGACATAGACGTCACAGGGCTTGAAAATATTGCATTTCCCTTAACCAGTGTCAAGACTTTAAACTGGGTACGTATCTTTGCTCCCTGGCCAACTAAAAGCTCTAGGACGAGTATGAAGCTTCTATATCCTCCCGTTCACTATGCACCTCGACTAACACAAACAAGCATTATCTAAGAAATGTATTGAAAAGGAACAACATAATGATTTTTAAACCACTTGACTGTTACAATAAGCCATTTAATTTGCCGGAACACTATACAATATGAAATAATCTCGTATGATTTTTTTAAAAAAATTAGGTTGTACAGATTGAGAGTATTTTAGTACCATCTTTTCACCTTTTTCTAAGAAATATTGTAACTGAAAGTTGCTCACCCTCAAAATTATTTTAGACTCTCGTATTTCCTTGAATATCATATATGATGTTTACTGCAAGCTCCAGTTGCATCATTTGTTTTTAAAATTTATGCAGAACGAAGTGACTATGCTTATGTTGAAGGCTGATCCTGCTTATGCAACATATATTTATAATTTCCAAAAGATTGTCAAGGATAACGTGACTGAGAAATCTAGGATGAATATAAAGTCACTGACTGAGACATACACAAGTAACACTTCGTTAGTGGCAATCCTTATTGCGACAATTACATTCGCCGCTGCCTTTACCTTGCCTGGAGGATACAGCAGTGGTACTGGAAATGAGGGGCTTCCCATCATGGGAAGGAAGCTTGCGTTTCAAGCATTCCTAATATCTGACACCTTAGCAATGTGCTCTTCACTGGCTGTAGCCTTCGTATGCATCATAGCAAGATGGGAGGATCTTGAGTTCTTACTTTACTACAGATCTTTTACCAAGAAGCTTATGTGGTTTGCATACATGGCGACTACCACAGCATTTGCAACTGGTCTATACACAGTTCTGGCCCCTCGTCTCCTATGGTTGGCTATTGCAATTTGCATTCTGTCAGTTTCGTTACCTATTGTTACTAAGCTGCTTGGTGAGTGGCCCGTCCTGAAGCTTAAGTATCGGCTGGGCCGAACTTTTAAGTCTGAGCTCCTTGATATGGTTTGACCTCACTGGTCTGCAATATTTGTTCAAGCAAGTCCTTATGCTCATTCTGTCTAGAAAAAAATACTATCTTATTTTGTCGTTTTTGTTTTCTCAGATGTTATTGCGTTGGCAATTTGGAATCCAATGAAATCTTAAAGTCATTTACGTCACTTATATGTCAAGCTCGTGCTGATGAGTGATATCTTAATTTGTTTTCCGATTTAGGTTTCTAAAAGTTTCAGCTTGTTGCATTAGCATTACGGCAGCAGCGCACACAAGGGCAGGATGATCATATCATCTTAACCACAAAACATATAGAATTTTACTAAACCCCAAAATAAAATAAAATAAAACACAGACTACGAACCTCTGGAAGTAGAGGTACACTTAACAATCACAACGAATGGAAAAGAACACCAAAAAACAGCAGATATCGATTGCTCAACATTGTTTCACGTTAACAGATCTACCACTGCAGCTAAAGTTCGGATACATCACAGCTAAAATATCTTACAACAGCAGGACATATCAATCCTGTCGATACACAAGGCAAGGATGTACAGATTACTGACTCTCACGAAGTGGTACAGATAATACAATCGAACCTCATATCCTAGAGCTTACCTACAAATTGTTCTGTGAGGCAGCAAGCTAACAGATACAGAGTGTTGCTTTCAGATGAGCAGATTATTGCCAAGTTACAATAACTACTAGCATCTTCGGTACGTGGCAACCACCCATTCATCATAGAAATTCACTTAATTTGCTACAATAAGCTCGTCTTGGGCATTGGCATTTTGAGGTTGCATTGTCAATTCATCATCAGCAGCACTGAAATGATATTTCTCTCCAACAGCCCTCAGAAGCTGGTAAACTTCAAACATTGTAGGCCTTTCCTTTGGAGAAGAAAGCACACAAGAGCACGCCACTTTCATACATTGAAGCAGCTCCGCATCATTGTCCTTCCCAATCAAGGACTTGTCAACCGCATCCTGAAGTATAGAGTTGTTTGATAGGTAAGTTATCCACTCCACCAAACTCCCTTTAAAGTTCTCTGGGGCATTTGACACATGTGTGGGCTCTTCACCAGTGACGAGTTCAAGAAGAACAACTCCAAAGCTATAGACGTCCCCTTTTGGAGTGGCAACAAGGGTGCGTGTATACTCAGGAGCTACATACCCCAGGTCACCAAACTCACCGTTGACAAATGTACTTAGGTGAGTGTCAATGGGATTCATAAGCCTTGCCAACCCAAAGTCAGAAATCTTAGGCTCATAATCATCATCGAGCAATATACACTTGGAACTAATGTTCCGATGAAGAATACGCGGGTTGCAGCTGTGATGGAGCCATGCCAATCCTCTAGCAGTCCCAATAGCTACTTTTAGCCTCAGTGACCATCCAAATGTTTTTTTCTCGCAGTTTTGTTGATGCAGATGATCATAAAGGGAACCCTTGGCCATGTACTTGTACACCAGGAGCCTCTCGTTCTTAGCGATACAGTAGCCCAAAAGAGGAACTAAGTTGCGTTGCCTGACACTTCCAAGTGTTGACATCTCAGACGTGAATTGACTCTCTGAGTGCTGTGTGTCCTGCAACCTCTTGATAGCAAGGAATGAACCATCTGGAAGTGTAGCTTTGTACATAGTTCCTGATCTACCAGTTCCAATAATGTTTTCCTTTGTAAAATCTCCTGTTGCTTTCATGAGATCATTCAACTTCATCTTTGAAACTGATTTCTCAAACATTGATACCTAAATAGCAAAAACAAATGTGAAAATGAAGCACATTTAACTAGGATACGCAAAGGCATGAAACAAAAATTAGCCTGTCCACTACTTGTATTACTTGCCTAGTAACTCTACTTATAGAAACATACAGCTTCGGATTTTTGTTAAATGAGCTTTCATCTAACAACTCCAAAGCTATAGACGTCCCCTTTTGGAGTGGCAACAAGGGTGCGTGTATACTCAGGAGCTACATACCCCAGGTCACCAAACTCACCGTTGACAAATGTACTTAGGTGAGTGTCAATGGGATTCATAAGCCTTGCCAACCCAAAGTCAGAAATCTTAGGCTCATAATCATCATCGAGCAATATACACTTGGAACTAATGTTCCGATGAAGAATACGCGGGTTGCAGCTGTGATGGAGCCATGCCAATCCTCTAGCAGTCCCAATAGCTACTTTTAGCCTCAGTGACCATCCAAATGTTTTTTTCTCGCAGTTTTGTTGATGCAGATGATCATAAAGGGAACCCTTGGCCATGTACTTGTACACCAGGAGCCTCTCGTTCTTAGCGATACAGTAGCCCAAAAGAGGAACTAAGTTGCGTTGCCTGACACTTCCAAGTGTTGACATCTCAGACGTGAATTGACTCTCTGAGTGCTGTGTGTCCTGCAACCTCTTGATAGCAAGGAATGAACCATCTGGAAGTGTAGCTTTGTACATAGTTCCTGATCTACCAGTTCCAATAATGTTTTCCTTTGTAAAATCTCCTGTTGCTTTCATGAGATCATTCAACTTCATCTTTGAAACTGATTTCTCAAACATTGATACCTAAATAGCAAAAACAAATGTGAAAATGAAGCACATTTAACTAGGATACGCAAAGGCATGAAACAAAAATTAGCCTGTCCACTACTTGTATTACTTGCCTAGTAACTCTACTTATAGAAACATACAGCTTCGGATTTTTGTTAAATGAGCTTTCATCTAATTAGCCTAAATACAGCCCAACATGGTAATCTAATTAGCCCAAAGGTGTTGAATTATGTCTGACAGTGTTAGTGGAGCATAGGATCGGTATGATGACTGGATAAAAATGTATATGTCCTGTTCTGGGAACAAAAATGTTGACGTAATTACACAGTAGCGTCTTTCATGATTGTGGTAATGTCTTGTCATTCAAAACAGAAACTCATGATTGGGATTGAAGCTATGAGACCCCAAAAAAAAGGTTACATTGTTACAAAAAATAATGATACAATTCTTGGAACAATAAATATGCACAAATGCAAATTGACAGACTATCACAAATTCTGAAAACAAAAACATACCTTCACTCCTTTCGCTCCCTTAATAGTCTTGGCCCATTTATTTTCTTCTATATCCTTTGCCTTCTTCCCCACAGGCATTTTCCGCAAAAAAATGAACAAAATAACAGCAACTACTATTAAAGTTAAAACTGCACCACCAACAGCCGAACCAACAATTACCCCCGTGCGATTGCTTGAAGTGGCAGTGCAATTGCTCAAAGGACTCCCGCAAAGGTCTTGATTTGCAAAATTAGACGGTGGAAATTTGCTCAAAGAAGATGGAATCTGCCCTGACAATTTATTGTCAGCAACATTAAACTGGGTTAGGCGAACAAGAGCAGCAAGCTGCCCTGGGATCATTCCAGTCAATTTGTTATGTTGCAGATTGACAGCATTTAGATAACTACAATTAGAAAGTGCTTCTGGAATCTCCCCTGAAAAGCTGTTATATGACAGATCAAGGCTTGTCACAAATGGTACTCGTTTTGATATATTATCTGGAATTGGGCCGGAAAGACTGTTGCTAGAGAGATCCAGCGTAGTCATACTACTACAGTTTTCAAGTCCATCAGGGAACTGGCCCTTGAGACCCATGCTTCCCAGATGAAGAGAAAGAACCTTGTTTTCATTCGGATGCCAGCATTCCACACCGTTAAATCCACATATAGATCCCTCTGTATTGTTATGGAATGTCCAATCCAACTTATTGTCCGGATCAACTGATGCTTTCAGCCTCTTCAGACATTGGATGTCACTTACGGTTCCAAAGCATGGATGGCAGAGCACAAACCAGAAGAGCGCTTGCACTTGTACACTAGAAGCCTCTCGTTCTTAGCGATGCAGTAGCCCAAAAGAGGAACTAAGTTGCGTTGCCTGACACTTCCAAGTGTTGACATCTCAGACGTGAATTGACTCTCTGAGTGCTGTGTGTCCTGCAACCTCTTGATAGCAAGGAATGAACCATCTGGAAGTGTAGCTTTGTACATAGTTCCTGATCTACCAGTTCCAATAATGTTTTCCTTTGTAAAATCTCCTGTTGCTTTCATGAGATCATTCAACTTCATCTTTGAAACTGATTTCTCAAACATTGATACCTAAATAGCAAAAACAAATGTGAAAATGAAGCACATTTAACTAGGATACGCAAAGGCATGAAACAAAAATTAGCCTGTCCACTACTTGTATTACTTGCCTAGTAACTCTACTTATAGAAACATACAGCTTCGGATTTTTGTTAAATGAGCTTTCATCTAATTAGCCTAAATACAGCCCAACATGGTAATCTAATTAGCCCAAAGGTGTTGAATTATGTCTGACAGTGTTAGTGGAGCATAGGATCGGTATGATGACTGGATAAAAATGTATATGTCCTGTTCTGGGAACAAAAATGTTGACGTAATTACACAGTAGCGTCTTTCATGATTGTGGTAATGTCTTGTCATTCAAAACAGAAACTCATGATTGGGATTGAAGCTATGAGACCCCAAAAAAAAGGTTACATTGTTACAAAAAATAATGATACAATTCTTGGAACAATAAATATGCACAAATGCAAATTGACAGACTATCACAAATTCTGAAAACAAAAACATACCTTCACTCCTTTCGCTCCCTTAATAGTCTTGGCCCACTTATTTTCTTCTACATCCTTTCCCTTCTTCTTGGCAGGCATTTTCCACAAGAAAATGAACAAAATAACAGCAACTACTATTAAAGTGATAACTGCACCACCAACAGCAGAACCAACAATTACTCCCGTACGACCGCTTGAAGTGGCAGTGCAATTGCTCAAAGGATTCCCGCAAAGGTCTTGATTTGCAAAATTAGACGGTGGAAATTTGCTCAAAGAAGATGGAATCTGCCCTGACAATTTATTGTCAGCAACATTAAACTGGGTTAGGCGAACAAGAGCAGCAAGCTGCCCTGGGATCATTCCAGTCAATTTGTTATGTTGTAGATTGACAGCATTTAGATAACTACAATTAGCAAGTGCTTCTGGAATCTCCCCTGAAAAGCTGTTATATGACAGATCAAGGCTTGTCACAAATGGTACTCGTTTTGATATATTATCTGGAATTGGGCCGGAAAGACTGTTGCTAGAGAGATCCAGCGTAGTCATACTACTACAGTTTTCAAGTCCATCAGGGAACTGGCCCTTGAGACCCATGCTTCCCAGATGAAGAGAAAGAACCTTGTTTTCATTCGGATGCCAGCATTCCACACCGTTAAATCCACATATAGATCCCTCTGTATTGTTATGGAATGTCCAATCCAACTTATTGTCCGGATCAACTGATGCTTTCAGCCTCTTCAGACATTGGATGTCACTTACGGTTCCAAAGCATGGATGGCAGAGCACAAACCAGAAGAGCGCTTGCACAAGAGTACCAGAGAAACCCCTAACAGCCATCCTAGTGTTCTTTACTTCCTGAATCCCTTTTCCCTTCAATATCCAGAGTTCATCATGAATGTGGCTCGGTGTGTAAAGTAGAGAAGTGCAATCCTAACGACTAACGAGACTACCTGCAAATTCAAAATAGCGCACCAACGTCAGTGTTTTAAGTAACACGTGACATGATGTCCAATCAGCCAGATCAATAATACGGTCCACTGAAGTTATCATAAGTACTGACCCTACTTACTGAATGCATCAAGAATGTCGAACGAACAAAGCCAACCAAAGATCTCGACAGCCAAGGCCTAAGTTGAACACTGAGCACGGCTACAGAGGGCAAGAACAACACAGCTAGGGACCAGACCAACCTGTTCTCTGGTCATTCACCTTGGTCAACAAGCACTGGAACACAGATGTAAAGCAAGCCGAGGTAATGAACGCAAGAAGAGTAGGCATAAAACTGGAACATTTTACTCTAAACCGACTGGATCTTGCAGTTCGATTCGATTGCAAGCAGTAAAGCTCGCAGAGAACAAATCAGCCGAGCAACTCCGGTGAGGCCCAGGTTAGTGGAATGCAGGTACAGCGCATGGAGGTTGCCCAAGAAACAGAAAGCGCGCGGAAGTGTACCTTCTGCCGTCCGTCACGCCGGAGTCGCTGATACCCGGCTCCTGTCGCGCCCGTCGCAGCCGAGCTCGCCGTCGATCTCCCCGGCGCGCCCGGACGAGCCACGGATCCCGCCGCAGCAGCTTGCTGTGGTCGCCGTGGATCCCCGCCGCCCGAGGTCGCGGTAGATTCCGGCGGCGAGCCGCGAGGGCGGGGTGGTCGCCGTGGATCCCCGCCGCCCGAGGTCGCGGTAGATTCCGGCGGCGAGCCGCGAGGTCGGGGTGGGGCGGCGGCGTGATTCGAGGGTTTGGGTCGGGGAGTGGACCGTGGACTGGACTGGTGGGAGTGTGGAGACTCGCGAGAGGAAACACAAGGGCATTTTCGTCAAAGACAGTTTCCCCTTACTACGAGATGGATTTGACCGCGCTCTCCGAACGGAATTTGGTAATGTTCACTGCGTTCCTGTATTATGCTTTAAGAAACAAGTTGGCGAGCCAATCTGAATCTACATTCCTGTCCAGAGCATCGAGAATCCCCAACAGTAGCTCCTTCTAGTCCTCCTTTCTCCGGCCAGATCCGGCCCCTCCCCTCCTCCTCCGGCTTATTGCAGGCGTTAATTCGGGTGAGGGACTCTCCCTATATAGCTGTAGGTAGGTCTTTTGCTTTCTTTTCCTAGTAGTTAGAACTTTTCATTCTGGGTTTGCTGTTCAATCGCCTTCGTCTCCGATGAGCGATTTGCCACTTATATACACCGGTGGAATTGGTCTCCTTGGTTTCCCTTATGGGTTGTAGGCTTTATGCCTTTTGCTGTCCCGGTGGGTGGTCCTCTTTCTTTTCTCCTTTCTTCATGGCTCTGGATTAAAATATGTCTCAAGTAAGGCCAAGTTCTTGTGCTGCCATGGCTGCGGTTCATCTCACTCAAGTCCATCAGTGGCGTCTGGTAAGGCTGGATCGATCTCCGACGGTTGCTGATGTTGGTCCCCGGCTGACTTTGCCTTCAACCTCCGCTCCTTCAGAGCAATGGAGGCCCTTTGGC
Source organism: Eragrostis tef (assembly GCA_000970635.1). Lineage (NCBI taxonomy): Eukaryota > Viridiplantae > Streptophyta > Magnoliopsida > Poales > Poaceae > Eragrostis > Eragrostis tef. The sequence goes on from LAPY01002762.1 coordinate 71,181, forward strand.
TATCTACTCCTTCCGTTCCAAAATAGCTGTAACTGGACATCATGTTTGACCATTCGTCTTATTCAAAAATTTATTTAAATATAAAAACAAATATATCATGGTTAAAATATATTTAATGATAAAATAAATTGTAAAAAAATAAGATTTGCGCAAAAAATTTGAATAATACAAGCGGTCAAAAAAGTCAATAGCGACAACTATTTTAGGACAGAGGGAGTATGGTTGAGGTCGTCAGTGCAGGTGAAGACGACCTTGTTGTTGCTGGTCCCGATTCGATCTCGGGTGGAGTTGATGCGTCAGCTTGAAGTAAAATAAATTGTAAAAAAATAAGATTTGCGCAAAAAATTTGAATAATACAAGCGGTCAAAAAAGTCAATAGCGACAACTATTTTAGGACAGAGGGAGTATGGTTGAGGTCGTCAGTGCAGGTGAAGACGACCTTGTTGTTGCTGGTCCCGATTCGATCTCGGGTGGAGTTGATGCGGCAGCTTGAAGTTCATCTTCATCATCGGTGCTGCTGCTGTTCAAATCCAAAGGACCTTGTTGTAATTTTGATTTTATTTTGTGTTCTTTGTGCTAGTTTTGAAGGTCATGATGTAGTAATATTTAGTTTCCTGAAGGACCTTATTCTAAAAGAGGAACTTTCGAGAGTAATGGAGAACTACTAGCCTCTAGTGGGCGTGTTTCCTTAAAAAAAAAAGAAACAAGTTGGGTTATGTTGAGATTTATGTTTAAAGCCTAAGATCTGTATAGTTAATTTCGGATTGGAGAAAAATGGAACATGGTGTTCATAAATCAACTTTCAAGCCTCAAATTCGACTCAATTTCAGCTATTGCATTTAAAACCTTGCGCGACCCTCATGTGACGGAGTTCAGATCGTTTGTATTGGAGAAGAAAATGCAGAAAAGCTACAATACCCTGCATTATGATGGATGGGTTTTGTCGGTGTTATGAAACTGGCCGACAAGTAAATTTGTAATCGGGGGCCTGACACTCTTGTCGGAGAGAGTGGTTTATACTGGTTCGGGCGATCGAAGCCCTACGTCCAGTTCGAAAGGCGATCTTGCTCTCGTTCGAGGTGGAAAGCTACAAAGTTCGCGAGGGAGGAGCAGGACTCCAAACCTCTATGTTCGGTGTGTGTATGTGTATCGATGAGTATTGTGTGGTTTTGATATGATCCCCCCGTGCGTGTGTGCGTGGCTTCCCTTTTATAGTTCAAGGGGTTAGCTCACTTACAAGTGGGGCCGGAACCACACGCATCGCCTCGCCCGCACGCGGTTTGCCACGGGAGCTACGATCGTGCGTGTGGTTTGCCATGGGAGCTATGGCCATAGGCCCCGTCGTGCGGCGTCCTGTCAGTCCTGGTCTGCAGTCCAGGAAATTGATGCTCCGTTCGTCACTGTTCCAGCCGTCTTGTCGCCAGTTCGGTCTCCA